>JALLAZ010000078.1:0-25066 GCA_036939755.1 Stephanodiscus triporus
TACGCTGAACTGGCATACTTTTTGGCGATTTCTGGGAATTCTGGCGTACAAAAGCAGGTGGCTAAGTGGGAGGGAAGCGAAATTCTCGCTTTTCAGGGAACCATGGTAAATTCAGGTCAAACGTACAGTAATATCCCGCAACTCCAACATCCCTTCCCGCCCGTCTGGCTCCGTCCGAATAGTGTAGAGTAAGTACCTACTCTCTAGGTAGGTAAAGTACGATAGAGTACAATATCATACGATACTCTACCTATCTACATAGAGAACGAAACCCAACAACAATCAAAGAGTCAGTCAGGTGACCTCCAATGAATCATGGCGACGAGGGCGTTAGTAGGACGCTGTCTCCGCGAAACAGGAGCGGCGCTGAAGCACGCTTCTGGCTTAGAGGTGCGAATTTTTGTTGAATCTTCTGGATATTGTGGCTGTGAATTGAACGTGCTGCTCTCTTCAGTGACCGACTGGTAACAAATAATCTTCAGTGAATTTTAACGACGATCGCTTCCTCTCATGCATTTTTGCCCACATTCACAATCAGATATTCACACGCCATCGTCCCAAGATGACCTTCCTGAACCAAACTCCGTTCCAAACTAACGATACCTTCATCGCTCCCACTGCCTCCGTAATCGGCAACGTCACCAACTGGGACGAATCTTCTGTTTGGTACAACGCTGTCGTACGAGCCGACTCTGGGTTTCCAATCACTATCGGTTTTTGCTCCAATGTTCAAGAGGGAGCCGTGGTGACTACCCTGGGATGTGCAAAGAATGCCGTCGAGACCGACCCTTTGAAAACTGGCAGCACACACACCAATGCAAGCGGAGACGGAGTCGTCGTGGCGGGGAAAGAGGTTGGGAAAGTTCTCGAAACTGGCTTCCCCCCCGTCACTCATATTGGCCACTTCTGTTCTATTGGATCTGGTTCCGTCCTCATCTCTTGCCGTGTCGATGATTTGGTGGACATTGGCGACAAGTGCACCATTCTCGAGGGAGCGTGGGTAGAATCTAATGTAATTCTCGAGCCGGGATCGGTCGTCCCAGCCTACACGCGCATTCCCAGTGGAGGGAGGTGGGGCGGAAATCCTATCAAATTTGTGGGGCAGTTAGGAGATGCTGAGATGGCGGGGATCAAGAAGAAGGCTGTGGGGAGGGGGGTCATGGCAAAGGAGCATGCGGTTGAATTTTTGCCAGTGGGGAGCACATACTTGCACTTGGAGGATTTAGAGCGAGAGGGAAAGACTGCCATACAGGGATAAATTGTCATTTAATTATCATGTAGGGGTGAAGCTACATAAGCTTCTCTCTTTCTTCATTGATGAGTTGATGAATCGGAGTGGAGAACTTCTGAGTTGGGCAGGCTCTAGGCTGTATCTATTTGTAGTAGAAATTCGACTAAGAAAGACTTTGAGTCATATCGTAAACATCTGATGTAAATTATGCACCGGCATTGATACACGCATCTAAGGGGATCGGTTGGCATGTGGAGGTCGTATGGACTTATTTTTTTTGCATGCTTGTGTTTCTATGCCTATCACGGATTGTTGCACGAATAACAACGCTTAAAACATAACTGGTGGCAGCGTATCGGGTCAAATCAGGTCTCCTTCAATGAAGAACTAGAAATGACTTAGTATGCGAGGAAATTGGGAGTTGTGTTCTAATTTAGTGCCTTCAGTGTCATGGCTAAGATCTGAGTTCAGGCCAAATATCGTTTACAACAACTATAATTAAGGGCACGTTATTTTGTTCAGAAAGGATATGGCTCGAGCAATGCGCAGTCCTTGAAATGGAGCGTTTAGTCCTCTGCGAAGCAAATGTTCAAAAATCAATCGAGTTTTTATCGATTCCCTGACTTTTTGAACGCCGACCCATCTAGGTAGCCTACAGAAGATATTATTGTTGTACCAGCCGTAACCCAAATCAAAGACATCATCAATTCGGGAGGGATATCGATTGAAGGCACTTCCCCTGCTATTCCCAAGGCGATCAATCCAATTTGAAAAGTTGTATTAACTTTGCTTGTGAAACTAGCTTGCACCTTGAGGGGGGTATTCTGTGGGTCCATTACGGCTATGATGCTGTCACTATCATGTCCATGTTGGTCTCTACTGTTTTGCTTCCTGACAGTCTCTCGCCTCACCAACCAATACACTGATCCAACAATTCCAACATCCCTCACTATCCATAATCCCACCAACATTCCTGGCAAGCTTCCAATATACCACAATGTCAAACTCAATACGCAGATAAAAAACTTGTCCGCAAATGGATCCAGATATGTTCCGAGGACTGTGGCTGTTGACGGATAAGTCCGGGCTATGTAACCATCAAGAAAATCAGTAAATCCCATGAGTAGGAAAAGTGTCAATGCAACTGCTGGAGTAGAAATCTGATCTAGGTGTGTCATAATTGCTGTCATAGCATCCGATGCAGCAGTTTCGGCAGGTATTGGACTTGAAAGTGTAGCACCAGAAATATCACCTCCCAAAATGGCCGAAGAAGTAGCCTCACTTTTGTGATGGTGAGAAATAAGCATGTGAGAAAGATACGGTGTAGCAATAATACGTGACAGCGTAAACAGGTTTGGAGGTGATGACAATTGCGATAGTATTGCATTTGTAGCTCGTCGATTAAGTGGCGAGGCGATGCCGCTGCTGATAGTGCTGAATTTGATTTCGGTTTCGGTGGTCGGTTGCTTTTCTGTCGAGATATCACTGTTATCTGAACTGTTCAAATTTCCTCTCTCTCCTTCCTGAGATGCTTTGCTTAGCCATCTTTTCCTGTTGCAATATCTTGTGACGAAACCAAGAGTTGACTTTCTATTCATCCAATATCTGGCCAAGCCTAAGGATGGGACAGACCACATGTGCATATGTTGTCTCGGTGGAAACAATTGCAATCGAAAAAACCGCTCGTGTTGGCAATGTGTAGATTCTTGTAGGAGAAGGGATGATGAAGCACATCCTCGAGTCAACCACCATCTTGCGTCGGCGTGGGTGCGTATGGTAGTACAAGCCAAGTTTTTCGCAGACGCACTGAAAATACTCGTCGCTGATGATGAAAATTTATCGGCAATGCGGGCAAACCCAAGCTTCCAAGCGACCACGGAGCGTGGATGAGAGCGCAGAATAGTCACATACATCCTTATTTCACGGAATCAAGAAGCCGGGGAGGTGCCATGCGGCGGCACGACGACCGGTGGAGGACGGCGGCGGGCATAAACACAAGACAGGGAACTCGTGCGGCGTACGATACACTCTACTCGAGGTAGGTTAGAAGGGCACGATACTAATTCCTACATGTGGGTTCCCGCCAGGGATCTTTTTCTTTGCCCAGAACGAGTTGTGACCGTTGGGTCGGAGCGGTGAGTCGCGCGTTGTCGTCAAACGAGAGAGAGGAGAGAGAGGAGAGCCAGAGACGGGGGAGTAGAGACGGTATCGTAGTACATAACAACGCGCATCGAGGCCGCGACGATGAATAATCCCGCCCCAGTCCAAGGAGGGGGGGGTAAGGCCGTGTACGTCGCCAAGCACGCCTTCGTCGGCCAACAGTCTCAATCGCAATTGAGCTTCGGGATCTCCTCGCGGATAATAGCATCGGTGAATCAAAATGGCGCGTGGTGGTGGGGCAGCTGCGACGGCCGGGTGAGTCGAGAGACGAGCGACCGAGGCGACCAAGATTCTCTCGCTTTCTTTGGCTTCGACCGAGACGAGAGGATGTCGTCGACTTTCTGTCGGAATAACGCTTTGGAGATATATGATGCCATACTTTAATCTGGGAGGAGGTGTGCCGGTGTCTTCTTCGTTTTGGAATCGTTTTAGCCAATTCGATGATATGGCTATCGCACGCGATTTTTCACACCTTCCTTTATCCCCCTCCCCGCCCACCCCTCTCAACTCTATCCTCTTCTCTTTCTCTCTCGCCTTCCCATTGCTTTTATTGAAGGATGGATGGTTCCCACCCGCTTACGTGACGCTCGTCCAGCACCTGCCCCCGACGCAGCAGCCGGGTGTTCAGCAGCAGCAGCAGCATGTCTTCGGGCAGCCGGTCCAGCAGGGGCAGGGGCATCAGCTCAATCCAGTCCAGCAGCAGCAGCAGCAGCCTTTTGTGGCGCAGTCGCTCCAACAGCAGCAGACGTTCAGTCAGTCACTCCCGCTTCAGCAGCTACAGCACCAGCCTTTCGGGCAGCAGTCGCTCCCCCAGCAGGCGTTCGGGCGGCCGCTCCAACAGCAGCAGCAGCCTTTCGCGCAGCAGAATTTTGGGCAGCCGCTTTCCCCCCTTCAACAACAACCACAGTCCACATTCATGCATCAGCCCCCCCCCCAGCAACAGCAGCATCAGCAGTTCTTCGGGCAATCGCTTCCCTCCTTCCAGCAGTCGACGCTCGCGCAGCAGCAGACGTTCGGGCAGCAACCCGTAGTGCCGCAGTCGCTCCACCAACCGGGCGGGTTCCAAACCGGGTCCGAGGATCCGTTCGCGGACCTGCCTTTGGCGGGGAGTGGCGGGGTCGACGCGGACATTGTCGTCTCGTCGGGTGGCTTGAGCGTGAAGACCGTGGGGATTGGAGGAGGCGAGAGGATCGGGGGAGGAGGCCCGGGCGAAGAGGTCGCGACGACGACGACCAAGACGACAACCGATCCCCTCGTCGCGGGAGCGTCCGGGGGAACGGCTACCGTGAGTCCGCCCGCGCCTATCGTCACGGCATCCCCCAGGGCACCCCCCATCGTCGTCGTGCCGTCGGCGTCCCTGAGGGGGGCGTCCCCCGTCGTAGTCGTGCCGTCACCCGATTCCTCGGCGGCGGCGGTGACGACAGCGTCAACCCCCTCAGCATCATCGTCGAGGAAGGAAAATAATGTCGGGAGTGCCACAACGGCCACGACGACCACAACAAATACTGCTACGATGGCAGCCAGAGCCTCGGCTTCCCCGAGGACTTCCCCTGTCGTCGTTCCCGCGAACGCGACGACGAAAAAGAAGTCCTCGAGCCCATCGACGAAGAAGGGCGGCGGAGAGGGATCTACCATCAGAACGACGCCTGTTGGCGTCGGCATCGGCAACAGCGGCGCCCGTCTCCCGCGCCTTGACGCATCGGCCTACGCGAACTTCAACGAGACCACAGGGGTTGGGAACGCGAGGTTCTTCAACATCTACGAGTTCCTGGCGGGTGCAGACAGGAAGGAGCCCCGGCGAAAGTTCTACCCCATCGAACGCGTGGCGCCGTTCTGGTCGTTGATGGGCCTGGATGTGTACGTCGATAGGTTGCAGCAGGCGGACGAATTCGGTGGAGTTGGGAATGCTATAGCGGGCATCGCGGGGAGCCTGGCCTCGGGGATCAGCGGCCTGAGCCTCATTGGTGGGGGCAGTGGGGATGCTGCCGCCACGACGGCAGCGACCAGCGGCGCCCCACCCGCTTCGTCGCCGGCGCCCTTCACGGCGGCGCCGATGTACGAACAGCTCGCTAAGGCCCTGAGCTTCCAGTGTCACATTGTGCAGGAGTCGGAGCGGGGCATGTACACCGCACCGGGTGGGGCAAGGTCCCACCCGCTGGATTACCTCCGCCAAAATCAGATCGGCCTTGAGGCCTGCATAAAGCTGATATCCATGCTCCCGCACTCAGCAGGGGCGTCGGGGAAAGCCCTCGACTCGCTCTTCCTCAACTTCATCAACACGTTCGTCAACCTCGTCGGGAACCTCCAGCCAAACCAGCAGATCGTGTTGCCAGGGGGTTGGCAGACGCCGGACTCAGCTCATCTCTGCCTATACGTGCTGCGCAATCGCGGTGGCACCTACTCCTTCAGCGTCGTGAACACTGGTCCGGACGGCCTGGAGTATCACCTGAGCAACTTCGACGGCACCACCGGCCGGCAGACGAAGCAGCTATGCCTCACTGTGTGGGATATCCCCCCCGAGCGCATAACTGACTCAACGTTCTGGGTCCTGCTCTTCCGCCTGCAGGTCTACCCCTCAAAGAGAAACAACGCCGAATTCCTATACGCCAAGCTCCTGACGTCACTGAACTCGCGCCCTCTTCTATCGAACAACAACGCTGACGCCAGTGGCCCTCCCGCCGAGTTTTATTACCCCCCCGCAACCGCGAAAGTGGCACGTCAGTACCACCAGCTTGCGCTCCTGGCGCTGACGACGATACCGGAGTGGAACATGCCCAGCTCGCGCTATTCGTCGTTGCTCGTGCGCACAGCCGCCGTCGAGATTGCGTACAGGGGCATCGAGGACGCACGTCCGTCGAGTATGGACCCCGAAGATTCGCGCATATTGCAGCTGACCGCAAGGAATCTGGCGAATTATGCAAGCACGCTGGACCCCGCGGAATTCGCGATGGCGGGGAACAAGGACGGCGGCAGCGCCGGGGCTGGGCCGATGATGAACTCCCTGGGCCAGGCGTTGAGCAATACTTGGGAGTTGCTGGATAAGCTTCTGACCAAGCTGAGCGTTGCGAGCTCGAGGCCGTTGGATCAGCATTCGGCGCCCCAGATCGATGGGGCTGAGGGAGAAGGGGGCGAGCAGTTCGACAAGGGATTGCTTAGGAGTCTGCGCGCGGGGGAGGGCAGCGCGGCGCATCCTTTCTTTGGGAGGTTGAGGAGGGACAATTACGAGGAGGTTGTCAAGGCTCTTATGGTGTGTTCTCTTTGTTTTTGTGTAATTGGTCGTCTTGCACGTTCTGTAATCAATTCCTCTCTCATTCTCATTGTTCATTTTGTACATCCATCACAACCTTCAGGGTGATCCCCGACCAGATCCCATCCTGATACCGGCGGTACTCACCGACGAGGGAATGCCCGACGTCGCCACCGACTACCACACTGCAGCCTCGTCCCTATTGCGCATTTGCCACGCCTGCAGTCTGTTGCTGCAACAGCGTCGTCTCGTGAAGAACGCACCCGCCTTCGTGGCCAGTGCCGCCCAGTACGCGCTGACGGTGACCCTTCCCATGCCTCACCTCGACCCCTCGATTTGCTTCTGGCGCAAGAGTTCCATGAGGAGGGAGACCCAGACGAATTTGCTCTTCCTCATCCGACGCATTTGCCGCATCTATAGCGCCGCGACGTCGAGCGTGCAGCAGTCGCGCGGATTGGTGGGGATCCGTACCACGGCGTTCGCGTGTGGGGCGTGCATTGCCGACGCGATCGCACGCGTAAGGTGTGTCGACGACCCCTCCCCCTTTTCTTTGCACTATTCAGGTCTCAACGAGGGACCGACGAGGCCGTTCGGGTTCGAGTCGGGATCATTCGAAAGCCTGGCGAGCAATCTGCCCATTTATGACCCCCAGTTGACTGCGTTGAGATTCCAATGTTTGGATTACATGCGTGGCATGACAATCAATGATGACGGGACGTGGAACCCCACGATATTCAACTTCGATGTTAGCCTCACCCCGCATGGCGGAGACTTGGAATTGATGAATCATTTGTCCATCGAACTGGCACTCCCTCGGCCCTACCCCTGCACGGAAACTGCTATGGTCACGCATGCGGCTCGGCTCATTTCCGGTCAGAATGGCGCCATAATGGAAATCCTGCCTGAGTTCGAGTACTTCAGGGACATCGTTTTTCACTTCAAGCATGCTGTTAGCGGGGCGACGTCGACACCGGACATGGAAGAGGGGTACATATGGCTACCTCCCGATGCAACATTGAAGTGGGCGGTCAAGCCGATCTCGGAGGAGAACAAAACTCTTCAATATCACGTCACGGCATTCCGGGGACATCTCCAAGAATTCGTCGATCCATCGGCTGTGGGAAAGGACGACCAGAAGAATGCATTTACGAGTTTCCTGAGTTTGTTCTCGAAGTCGAAGGTGGCGAGGGGCAAGTTGAGCTGTGCGGATCCTACAAATATTGTCAATTCTTGTGGGGATAAGTTTATCAAGGGAAAGTGAGTTGTATCGAGGAAACTTTCGTGTTCCGGGGTGATTTCATGTGTTCTGATCCATCTCATCATACTATTTTTACTTCTTCCACTGCACACAACAGAGCAAAGCCAGTGTCTGTCAAAAATGAGGATGACATTCTGCACTTGACCAACGAAGAGCTTCCCACTTTCGGAGGAGTGTTGTCCCCCGCCGACTCGGAGCGATTCCTCCAATTCTTCACTGTGCCTTATCTCCGCATTCCTCTCATTCTTGACTTCTTCGCGAACGGTGACCCAGGTAGGTGACGACAACATCTCGTTCTTTCCAAAATCTTGTCTTTATTGTCGCTCACCACATGTACATTGCAGGTCGCCTCGTGGCGTTGAAGACAAAGTCTTTGCAGCTGATCGTTGATGCTGCCTTATTTGAGCCTGGGATGTGGAAGCCATCCGACTATTTTGAGCAAGTGACGGAGATTCCTGTCGTGGATGAGCAGAAGCTGCAGCATCTGCTGTCCACGCCACTTGGGACACTGTTCAATGAGATTGCTAAGTCGCCAGATGTCCTCGTTACCTGCGTCATAAAAATGTTGGAGCGTGCCGTGGATATGGATGTCGGGAAATACGTTGCAACTTCGAGTTCGGGTCCGCTCATTTTATACACAGCTCGTCTTGCCGTCAGGATTGAGGGATTTCTTAAGTTTGCACTGAGGAAGTGCAGCATGACTGGTCAACCGAGGCCTAGGGGATTGGAACTTATGGAGACTTGGAAGGTGGAAAAGGCCATGAAGGACCTTCGAAAGACTCTCGATGACAAAGTCATTCCAATGCTTGAGTACTGGATTGATCCAGTCAGATGCAATAACGTGGATATGAGCAATTTGGTCCATGCCCATCTCATTTATTTGTTCAAGAATTACACGTACGAGGAATTCAACTACAGATCGATTTCGGTACTCCTTACCTCACAGGTCTTCCTCTCCATCAACCACCGCTTCAGTAACAAGGCATACGATGATCTCGCCGACTCTTCGGACCCGTCCAAGCCCCCGCCATCCATTCAAATAGCTCAATCTGAAATATTCGACATTATCCAGGGCAAACGATATCACATCCTTAAGTACATGAAAAACAACCCGGAAGATGCAGATGCGGCCATGGAGGCAGTCGTGCGAGTTGCCACTGGGACAGGAACGAGAGCAGAGAGGACGGACAAGAAGGAGCTGAAGCAGCGGAGGTGGAATAGCATTGGCCATCCTACGTGCTACGGACGATTCGTCCCGGACACAGAAGATGAGAAACTTCGCGATGGATCCTACCGCAAGCCCAAGCAAGGGGAGAATTTCGAAAGTTGGATGCTACGTGTGACGACGAAGGAGGTTGGTATTGAGGTGAATGTTCAGATATCGGAATTCACCCTCCAGAACCACAAGATGATGTTACTCGACCCTAGCATTATGAGTCATAAGGATTTTCAGCACACACGCAGAACTGTTCTCGCAGGGGCAACAGATGTCGCATGTGCAGAAGTCGTGCATACGACCAACCGTTATCACTGGCGTTTGGTGGGACAGCGTTACGATGTCATGTCCTGGGCACCTGATAAGCGTAACTATCACGACATCAAGGGCGCCTTGAATCGCGACTACACGAGACAGTTTCCAAACAAATTGGGCCCTAAAGAAACCTGGATTGCCGAAGTGCTGCTCGAGAAACTGCCATTGATCCTCCCTGGTGTTACTCTCTACATGTCCCCAGACGATCAATCAAACAAGCCCTTTGCACACTTGTTGGGGTGGATGGAGAATCCCTCGCAGCAAGGAGATTTCCCATTCACGCACACCCTCAAGGAAGTGGTGGTATCGTACAGTCCTCCGTGTGTAACTGTGTTCAACGTGAAGGAATATGGTCGCAGGCACTTGCGCTCGCTCGAGTACACCTCCAACATGTCGCTTTGCCTGCATGAAGTTTCCGGAGAACCATATCCTGATAGAGTTGGGGGTGTTTTAGCAATGTCAGGTGGCGTTCCAATGACAACTGTTTCACCCGAGCCATCATTGATTATCACCCGGGCACTGAATTCAGAGTTGGGAACTCAGACTCTAATTCCATCAAGATTCATGGCGGGTCTCATCCCGGCTTGTTTGGCGGACAAGTACGTTTTCTGGCAAAGTGAAGACGACAACATCATTGGGTATGAGATTCGACAGGATACGAAGGACGATACTGATGCGGCTCTCACAGGGGCGGATACGGAATCGTCGACGCGACTAAAAATCAAACTCTCCAAACACAGTGGTGTGGACAATAGTGGTTTCTGCAACACCGCAGCTGATGCCATTGTGCAAAGGATTGCAGTGGTCGACTCAGACGAGGAGACAGAAAATGTTGACAAAAATAGACCCGTTCTCACTCTTTTGAATATTGCAACTGCACAGGGAGGAATCCTGAGAAAAATTGGATTATTGTTGTCAAGACTTGACAATCTTTCCCAAGTTCTTGTGTGGAGTGAATCGGAAGTTGTGAATGTGCAGCAAGCATGCACAATTGATTTGATCGAGCTTCCTCGTGTCAATCTATCATTTAGGGCAAAGAGGATAGAAAAGATTGATGGAACCGTTGAGTATCGTCTATACAGCAACGATAACGATGGCCTGTACATAGCAACATCTATCAAAGCCAGAGAGCTTGTGGAGAAGCTATTAGGTTCGATTGACCACTTCATTGTGCTGCAGAACGAGGATAACGATTTATTCGTGCTCATTCCTGGCTGTGCACTCCCCAGGCGTTTGCACATTGACGGTTCTCATTTGTCGGTCCAGGTTTTGCTCGATCGAAGGAATCAGGAGTGGATCAGTAATATGGGCGAAATTCGTTGCTACCTCTACCCTGTTCACAGTTCAAAGTCTTTCCTTATCACTCCGTCGTTGGCGTCTTCTATGTATTTGATGACGATGTTTTTCATAACTGGAGCATACCAAGAGGTATATAAAATGGTAGAGTCTTGTGTCAGCGAAGACCTTACGCCAGAAGAGGTAAGTAGCAATATATGACGGCAGCTCTGTTTTCATTCACAATTAGTCGCCTTTAACACACATGATGATCTACCCACTTTTCTTTTAGGCTCAAATTTTCAACCAGCTCGAGTTTCTGGGGAATGACAATCACCCTGACGCTCATGCATGTCGTTTGAAGCTTTCCGCGGTTACTGTTGGTCTTGGGGACAGCAGTGCTATGAAATGTCCATGGAGCGTATTTGAAGAAATGAGGTGAGTTGCGTGGGATTTTTACATATGCTCAATACCCATTTCAATGAAAGGCTGACTCTCATCTGACGTTTTTTATTGCTTTCATGTCCATTAGGGAATATGTCAAGAAATATGAATTTGTTTCCTCAGCATGTAGACTCACTACCGAAGAGGAATTGCTTCTGCTGAAGATGTGTACGCCGTCATTTGGATATCGACTCCCAACAGAACTTGTGAACCGAAATGCGTATGTTTCGGCAGTCAGTAACATCGGCACTCTTCCAGTCGGCAAGACACTGTCTGTCAAAGTAGGAATAGATAAACCGCCAGATATTGAAAACTTTGATTCTGGAGCAGATACTAGCATTTTGGACAATCCCAAGAATTGTATGATAGGGTCAAAGCTGTTTGGTGCTGCATACTCAAGGCCCGAAGAGGTTCGTATGTCATGTGTGCTATCTGTATCTACTCAAAGAATATAGAGTAATTCTTACCTCTTCACGTTGTCACTTGTATTTTAACAGGATCAAGTGGCATTTGGCGGACTGAGAGCTCTGGAATTCATTAATGCTGCTATTGACCATGGTGTAGAAATAACTTCCGCCAGTTATGGATTTCCTCTCATGTATGATCTGCTTGTTGGCACTGTTGCGTTCAAGCTCCATCCAAACGACAAGACTCACAATTGGGGAAGGATCCTTGTGAGATTGGTGCCCCAATCAGATTTCAAGCGAAAATCTGCTGAAATGTCAGCGCTTCGTATTCTCTCAGAGAATCCTTCGGTGGCAAGCCACCCCCATATCCCCAAATTTCAGGTCAGTCATGCCACTTGTTTGATAACGGTAACCTACTCACTTGTTTCTGATCAAACGTGTCTCAAAATTATGCTATTGTCAATACTTTCATATGTGTGGTTATAGATTGATAGTGCCATATCGAAGTTCAAGGGGATGTTCCAGGGAAAAGATGCTGTTAGCCGGATTCTGAACGAGCTTCACACCTTCTTGACTAAACAATCCATAAGGTCTATGCTCAACTTCCCAGTTGCCTCCATCGAAAGTCAATCGCCAGCCGTCATGACATTGCGTCGGCCTAACTCATTCTTTGACTACCGTCTCTGGGTTATTCCGCGGGTGTCTGATTATTCTCAAGCTCTTTTCGCCTTAGACATCCAGGTAAGAGTTGTGTGGATACATTTTATTGTTATTCCGTCCTTCCGTCCTTTGGCTCACATTAATATCCCACTCATATGCCTAATCTATCTACAGAATTGTTCTGCAGTCAACATTCCCATGGCGCAGATTCAGGCATTTTCTTCGAAGCCATTGGCCCCGATCAAGCTTGAGTCTTTTGTTGTCTATCTTTCTCGAAGCCAGCTGCGCGAGCCCAATATTTCGGGGGCCGTGCCATTCGACCTTTCAGCGTCAAAGGCTGCCCGCACGCATTGTTCCGAAGCTACGACCCAAAGGATCAGCACTGATATCCAAAAGTATGCCATGAGTGCAAATAACTCAACAACCCCGAATCTAATTGGATTCACCCCGGCTGACATTGAAAGTTTTCATTCAAATCCTGCTACCCTCAAGTTGGCATTATCTCAACTCGGCGCCCTAATCAAGGCTCTGAATGGACTAATGGAATTCGATCGCATGTCACTTGGAAATTTGATGGCCAGAGGTAGGAATCTTATGGCAACTTATGAACATACTATGATTTCGCAATCTTATTTATCATGTTTGAATCCACGTGACACCAGCTCTGGCTATTGCGACAAGCGTTGAACGAAGTGACGCTCCGGGGTCTGTTTCAGAAGGTACCCACTTTTACACAAACATATTTTCTATCTTTAGCGATTTGGCAATTCTCATTGTATACTCCATCTTTTACCTCTCTTATTTTCCACAGAGTGCAATTTCTTGCGTTTCCGTCTCGGTCAAGTCTCGGAACGTGAACCGACGGTATGGTTCGAGCATCTCGTGGCTTCGATTTTATCCACCACGGCAGAGCAAGATATTCGTAGTCTCAACCCATACCTCTCTGCTTCAGCATACAAGACAGTGAATAGTTTGACAGTTGTAGCGATGTTGGCCTCCATCCGAATTGGTCAGTCCCATCGCGCCTTGGCAGGTCTGTCTCACCTCGTGAAGCTCTTACGTAGTGTGAACAGTAAGAATACTCCAGAGGAGCAGAAGCGTCTCTGCCAAGAGATAGGTCTTCAGGCATCTAAAGTTGCAACAGATCTAACATGCGAGCGACACTTTATGAGAGTAACCCCAACTGCAGTCGAATTCGATCCGAGGTTCCTTGTATTCGAATTCACTTACTCATTGATGCTGAGAAAGAGTCAAGTGATCCTTGTGAACAAATTTTTACATGCGTTGAAGAATGGAAAGTCCATGTGGTGCGTGTAAATTGTCTTCATTAAGCCATGCATTCTATTGAGACTTTGCAACCTGTCCATTGATTGACTCACATTTCGTGCCACACTCCCGTTATTTCGAACCAGTCATCAAATGATCATGGGTGCTGGAAAAACGACTGTTGTTGCTCCACTTCTTGCAATGATTCTTGTGAGTGTCTGGATATCTAGTGCAGTTTGTCTAGTCTCGTTCTAAGCCTTGATCACATGTCTTACATTTATTCCTATTCCTTTCTTTGATGATATAGGCGGATGGAAAGAGTCTGGTCACACAGTGAGCTTCATTCTTGAGTTGAAAAAAAAAATTCCACCCACCTTGGCCTTTTGTTGATGTTTTTTTTATCATATTTACTAACCCTCAATATTTTCTTTCTAGGGTCGTTCCGCATGCGCTCCTTGACTTTTCGAGGGGTGTTATGCGTGAAAAGTTCGCTGCCGTCGTTCGCAAGCCTGTCTTCACATTCTCATTCAGTCGAGGCACTCCAATAACCCGCGATTTGTACATGAAGCTTTGCAAGGCCAGGGATAGCAAGGCTATTATCTGTGCAACTCCCACGAGTGTGAAATCTTTCATGCTGAAGTTCGTGGAAATGATGAGACACTTAGAGAGATCTAAGACCGGAGGAAAGGAGGCGAAGAGTGGCTTTTTCCTATCTCGTATTGCCCAGAGATTCAGAGAACAAAGTGTTGTTACCGAGTTAACAGTCAATCCTGAGGATGTGTATTACTGCACAGAGATACTAAAATTATTCAAAGAGGGTGTGCTCCTTCTGGATGAGGTAGATTTGTTGCTCCATCCTCTGAAGAGTGAACTTAATTGGCCCATCGGAGAAAAAGCTCTCATTGATTTCACTAAGAGCAATAAATTTGGTCTTGGCCTACGTTGGGATGCACAGTGGCATTTGTTGGATGCTATTTTCTTTGCTTCATCAAAGAAGATGTCTGTTGACTTCTGTGACAGTCGAGAAGCACTCACAATCCTTGACAGCATTGCCTCAACTATTCAACGAGGTGTCCACGAGAACAAACTGCAGCACACACCCCACATTGTTCTTTTGGATAGAGACTTTTACAACCATGAGCTCAAGCCGTTGCTAGTCCGATGGCAGCTATTGTATCTCAGGAGCAAGCGTCTGCCAAATATTGAAGACCGAGTGAGTTACTAGTCATTTAAATGGGGTCTTCTATTTTGCTCCTTGTGATATTCTTCTTTCTAAACAACTCTGCTTGGCTTTCTTCAGCACTTACTTTCTTACATGGCAAACGGTCCTATACAGGATAAGCAAGCTGCTTCGGCAGTATCAGTGGCCCTTGATGACGAGTACATGAAGTTACTTAACCTTAGCCATGACCTGATCAACAACTTCATTCCTCATGTCATTTCGAAGATCAACAGAGTGTCGTTTGGTCTTTTGTCCAAAGCGGACTTGAAAATTGCCGAAGAGACAGACCCCAACATGTCCATAGCGAGGAGGCTGGCTGCCGTGCCATTTGTTGGAAAGGACGTGCCCAGCCGAGCAAGCCAATTTTCTCACCCTGACGTTGTTATTGGCCTAACCATTACTGCTTATCGCTACGAAGGCATCCGCATGACTGACTTCATTATTGCACTGCAAGAGTTAAGGGATATGCTCGATGGGGAGTTCGGTCCGTACCAAAAGCGACCTTCTGCATTGAAATGGATATCATGGGTGGAAGCTGCCGGGGGAAAAGTTAGAGGCCCAAAGAAGGTGGAAAATTCTGTTTCACTTGGCGATGAGGAGTCTGACTTTTTGGCCGCGCCCGCTTATACTGGAGTTAGGTAAGCAATTATAATTCGTTGACATGTCACGTAATGCTATATTGACGGCGTCGTCTCATTACAATGCGATGCTACTAACTTTTAGGCCAACGGATGATATCTGGCCTCTCCATTTGTTGGACTTGAGCGACGAAAATCATTTGAGTACTACTTACAAGTTGTTGAAGTTTTCCCCCCTTGCTCTCAAATTTTACCTGGACACATTTGTGTTTCCTTTGGTGCTTGGTGAGTGTACCCTCACAGCAACGTATATGTGTCTGTTTTTTGGATAAATTAACTCTTACAAATATCCTTCGTGCCATTTCGATAGAGCATCACGGTGAAAAAATTGCTGCATCTGGTCAGGACCTTGGCGGCGATATGCTGTTTTCCCGCCGAGTCGGATTTAGTGGGACGCCGTCGGATTTGTTACCTGAGGAGCTAGGCCAGTGCCATTACGACGATGGGGTCGATGGCAAGATTTATCATTACTTGACTTCGGATAGCATTATGTCTACTCGATTGCTAGGGTCAGAGTGAGTTTACGATGTTGTTTGGACTGGAAGTCACTTGCACGTTTTTAGTTTTTGAATGCATTCTCACAATGGCTTGGGTATCATTT
Organism: Stephanodiscus triporus; assembly: GCA_036939755.1. NCBI lineage: Eukaryota > Bacillariophyta > Thalassiosirophyceae > Thalassiosirales > Thalassiosiraceae > Stephanodiscus > Stephanodiscus triporus. The sequence continues at coordinate 15,941 of JALLAZ010000078.1, forward strand.
ATTCCACAAGGTGGTCTGTTACAAAGATTCTCGATAGCATTATCAAGAGCGATCCTAAATTCCATGTGTGAGTAGTTGTTGACTTGAGCTGTTTATGTTATCAGAAATTTCATCGAGTCTATGCTCACATACTCATTATCTACTGACACTCTTTATTCGGAAGGCTAATTGATACTGGAGCACTCATTACAGGGTTGTCGAATTATGAGGTAGCGAGATACCTGCTTACTCATGGGCTCTCCAACGATTTTGACGGCGTTGTTTTTCTAGATCATCGGGATCGAAAAATGATTGTGAGCTTTGTGATGGATCGTTCACTTAGGTTGTTCAATGCATTCTGCTTTTATCAATTGACTCATTTTGTATTTTCCTTACTCATCGTGGCAGTTACTGCGAAATGGAATGCATACCGTACGTCTTCAACAAGCTGGTGTGCCAGTCCATCGCCGCTTTTCCTTTTATGACCAGATTCATACAACTGGTATGGATATTCATCAATGCATTGATGCAAAAGCTGCCATCACGTTGGGCAAGGACATGACATTCAGAGACTACGCTCAAGGAGCATTTAGAATGAGAGGAATTGGGCAGGGTGAGTTAATCCAAACATAGAAAATGCTGTGCTTCTTGGAACAAAGGCCATCTGATTGACATTATGTCTTGATTAATCTTTCTTAGGCCAAACACTTGAGATTTTTATCATTCCAGAGGTCATGGAGCGCATTAACAAACATGTGCGACTCCTCACGGGAGCCAGGTCGAACCCCCATCAAATTGCATCAATGTCAAATGGCAATGACTTGCTTTCATTAGGGCCCGTTCAATCGCATGTCTCGCAGAATCTACTTGTTCATGTTGCATCTTGGCTCACTCTCAGTGGGATGAAGTCGGAGAATATGCAATTCAGGTTACTTTGGTGAGTATAGATAAGAATGTCTTTACATTGTTACAACGTTGCAATCCGAAGAGAAAGTGACTCACATTTCACCGATTTTTTCGGGCCAGTCATCAATCTGTGGAAAACGTCATCAGGAAAAGGTCGTTCATGATATTGACTGCAGCGTACAAAGAGCTTACAGCACATGCATTTTCTGGGAGGGTGAAAGAGATCGCTGCGATCGCGGCTGCTGCCAAGGGACATGGAAATATATCGGCTGATTTGGGTGCACTATTTGATGGATCGAGGAGACTATTCAACGACGACATTGCTGCGATTCAAAGTGTGTTGCAAGGTAACGCTCAGACGTCCGTCGGAATCGATAAACTGCAGAGGGTATGTTTATGTGCTCAGCGTTTAGCGTCATCTTTTTGATGACGAAACTAACACTTTTTTCGTTCACAGTGCCTTGATGTGATGACAGAACGATTGGATTTCAACGTTCAGAATAGCATCCCAGTGCCAACTCTTTTGTCCGAAACTCTCACCAACACTGTCAAGCGCACTCGAGAGTTCATAACCAACGACTACGACAAGGCAGTGGTTGACAAAATAATCATGGTTTTGGTGAACAGTGAGACTATCGCCAAGAGAGGTGTTCTATCAAGTTCTGATGATGGGGCCGGAGATTGTGATGGTGGCGATCATATATTGCAACGCGAAGAAGTAAGCGAAGAGGAGGTGCTTCAGGAACAAGAACAGGAGGAGGAAGAGGAAGAAGAGGAGGAGGAGGAGGAAGAAGAAGAGGAAGTTGTTCATGAGGCGCCAAAGAAGAAGAAATACGCGAGGGACGGCGAAAATCCTACACCATGGAAGGTGAGCAGTCTGTCCGTGCCAAAGCACAACATGCAGATTCGGGGTCAAAATTATCAAGAGCAATCGTGGGAACGGTTTTTCTTCCCATCCTCCGAATTCTCTGTTAAGAACAGCTTATTTGCTAAGGCGTCATCGTTGAAGTTTCCGGAGTACCTCTACATGTCCAACAACTATTATGAGAAAGGTTGGGGTCTCAAGACTCACCGTCGGTTGAAGAATGTTATCATCATCATGGAATTCTGTCCGTCAGTGAGTTCTTTATTACATCTTTTTTAATTTGACTTGGCACATATTTGACGTTTCTCTCATTATGTATGCACACATCAACTCTGAACAAACAACTACAGAAGACAAGTTTGACCGAAGTTGCGGCATCGGGCAAATCTTTTTCACAGGCACAAGAGAGAATCCTCCAACGTGCTTTCTCGACTTCGGACGGAAAGATGATGGAACGCATCAAAGTGTCTGAAATGAAAGAGGTCCTGAGCGCGGTAGATGTAATTGGTGACGATGACAAGGAGAAGGAGAAATTCTTGGCTGGCATCAACCTTGACCCGAATGGGACGGTATCTTTTGACGAGCTGAAGCAAATGCTTAGCCAAAAAGTACAGTACAAAATTCAGGCTGGCCGTTATTATGTTGCATTGTCTTTAGCTGAGGCACAGTGTATGCGATTAGCTATTCATGGACAACATAAGCTTCCTATCATCAATGGCACGGATGCAGTGGTGAGCCCAACCTGGTCAAACGTCAGAGGCTTGATTTCTTTTCTTGTTTGTGCTTACCTTGACACATTTTATCACACACAATAACAATCGCAGGTTTCATTGCGTACGGAAAGAACGCTCCTTGACACCAGTGCTGGCTTTGAAGAGGCCAATCCATATCAATACACAACCGCTCAGGCCTGCTATCGCTTCATTGATAGTGCCGTAAACTTCACGCCGAAGGAAGTCAACATGCTGCTACGAGGATTGCAAGATGAAATCCCTGATGAAAGGCGCAACTTCTTCATGGAAGTTAGGAGCAACCGAAGGAGGAAACAAACAGATCCGAACGGGACTCCTCTGAAAAAGGTTTTCTCAGTGCAAGATGAACAAAACGTGCTGCAGTACCGAATCGCAGTGGGCAGGATTACTGCACTTCTCAAGTCTCGAGGCATGTACGCACGCGATGCTTTTGCCGCTTTTGATCAAAATCGTGATGGCATGCTGTCTGGCAGTGAGCTTCAGGCTGGTTTGGATTGGCTTGGTCTGAAACTTGATGTTATGCTGCTGAGGCAGTTCATGAGGGAGCTCGACAAGGACAAGGATGGATTCATCAACTTGGAAGAATTCAAACTAGCTGTGGGCTGGGAAGAAACGGAAGGCGAGGCCAATCTTGCAACTTATAATGGAGTCCCTCTCCCTCCGCCGCCGAAGGACGTCGGTCTTCAGCACAAGCTTGCCATTCCCGCTCCGGTTCTTGCGGGCATTAAAATTAAGGTGAAAATAGTTGGGAAGTTCAACCAAGTCTGGAAAAGCCAGGGAAGTATGAGCCGCGTGAAAGGCAGCGTGTGGGAACCTGTGGATCATAAATCCACCTTCAAGAGTAACCGAGCTTATGTGTATTTGGGACATTACGCGGGCAGCGGGTTCGACAATCCCAATAGGGATGGCATTCCTAGATTGACTTTGGAGATAACGGACACAACAGGAAGCTGGGTGGGAGGGAGCAGCTGGATGCCGTTTGTCCTTGATCGGTACCTCCCTCGCCCGGCACGTTACCGCCTCGTCTGGAGCATTACACAAGGAGCCAACCCCTTCTATGCATGGGAGCCAGTTCCGCCCAGTGACGACTTCGTGGCGTTAGGCTGCATCGGAACTAAAACGGACAAGCCCCCTGACGTTCGCATGATGCGATGCGTTTGCAAACATTGGTGCACGGAGAGCAAAAATGTGAAGAGCGTTTGGAATGACAGCGGCTCCGGCGGCCGCGAGGGCAGCATTTGGGTATTCAATTCGTTGAGTTTGATTGGCTTCGTCAATGGCCACGATCTACCGCGGGGCAAGGCATTTGATCTCAAGAATCATCGTTTCTTTTTGAGAGATTACAGCTGCATCAAAACCAATGGAGTTGCACCGGCACCTGGCTCGTAACTGCCAATAGTTTTAGTAGAGCTGTCAATAGCTCGGTTTGTAACGGTATTGATATTACATGTGGACATATTTTTTATGTAAGAATCATATCGCGACTCCTCTTAGTTTATTGCCGAATAGGAGTATGAGGCTGTCTCTCTGGAGCGGAGGTCTCCTGTCCCCTCCTCCTCCATCATTTTCCGGCATTATCTCAAAGAGCCCTTTCATCATGAAGAGGATGATTTCGGGCCATGCGTCACAGAAGGATGCAGTTGGAATGAGAGGAGATGTTGTCTTTTCATCCTCCGTTGATAGCGAATAAAAGTTGCCATTATTTCCAAATAAATCTGGAGCGGGAGGAGGGGGCGACGCCGCATCATCATCGTCATCCTTGGCTGACTGTTGTTGTATGCCCATTTCCCATCATCGTCCGGATTTTCGTCCGTCGTTGTCCAAGCTTCCTGTCACTGCTTAGGAATTCTCTTGCTCGCTTCGAACCGCATAACCGCCCAGGACCGTGACAGACCTGAATCGCCTCGACACCTTGGCGATTTGGGATATGTCCTCGAAGGCGAGGTATCGTTCGATGTCCTTCCAGACCACTAACATTACGGCGTCGGCGGGTGTCATCGCGGATCGTGGTAGCTGGTGTAATGCTGTTTGTTTTGGGGGAGGAGTACAAAGAAGGGGTTCCGTTGAGCGCCGTTCCTTTTAATGGCTCCACCTTCGATTTTTGGGCTCACTCCGTCGAAGGCCGCGAAAAGGCCGCGAAAGGCCGTATGAATGTTGTGTAGTCCGTTTGAGCGCGACGCGCTGTAGGTTTCGGCGTGGGAGGAGGGCGTTCCTTTCCCTTCGTTTGAGGTCTTGGACTAGGTAAACACGTACTGAAATTCCTGAGGTGCGGTTTCTCCCCAGAAAATGAGAACATTCTGGATTCTCTGGTGTTACGATATTATGGTACGATACATATGGTACGGTTTTTGGATTTGGCATTCCGATACAAAAAGCGCGGGAAAGGTTCCAGCCGGACCCAACAGAACCGACGTCACCACCGCACCATCATCGCCACCGCCATCGCCGCGGACGAAGTACAAATCAAAACTCCCACACCACCAAAAAGCATAATGACCCGCCTCGCGCTCCTTTTTGGCACCGTCGTCCTCGCTGGGGGGGCCGTCGCGGCCTTCACCGTCTCTTCCAACGGCGGCGTCGCCGCACCCACGGCGTCGACTTCGACCTCGACCGTCAGCCGACGCGACTTCGTCGCCAAGTCGGCCGCTGCGGGCGCGGCGGTGGCCCTGCCGAAAGCCGCCGTCGCCGACGACGCGGCCGCCGATCCCTACGCTGACTACGTCACGAGCGAATCGGGGATGAGGTATCTCATCACGAAGGAGGGGGACGGCGCCGTTCCGTCTGCGGGACAGCTCGTCAAGGTGCGTTTCTTCTCGATTCTGACGGACACATTTTACACCCCTGCTCCAAATCTCAGGTTTGATTATCCCTTCGATGCATTCGATGTGCTATCGCCCTTTTTCCCCCATGTGTCCCCTTGGACGATACATCGCTAACACGAACAGGCGCATTACACTGGCTGGCTCGACGGTTTCGAATCGTCCAAGAAGTTCGACAGCTCCCGCGATCGCGGCCGGCCATTCCAGTTCAAGGTCGGCGCGGGACAGGTCATACGTGGCTGGGACGAGGCGTTCAGTTCCATGAAGGTCGGCGAGCGGAGGAAGATAATACTGCCAAGCAAATTGGCCTACGGCGACAGGGGCGCGGGAGGGATCATCCCCGGGGGGGCCACGCTGTACTTCGACGTGGAGCTGCTCGCCATTTTGTAAGTGAACGAAAAACGATCACCAAAAATATTAACTGACCGGGATGCATCGATCATCGATCCGAATCTCCCCATTTTGCGCCTGAAGTCCCTTGGGGAGGAAGGGCCTTGATTTTGAATGGAACGATTTCATTCGCCGAGTGCTAAAACAAAATATGTCAACGTCCGAAATCTACTCCTACACGTTTACTCGATTTGCCCTACTACCCCCCCCCCCCCCCCCCCCCCCCGTTATTTATTCCTGGGGATTCTCCCATTGGACGAGAAAAGAGGCTCAGAAATCGAAATGTTGTCGACGAGGATATCGGTGGATGCCTCCGACACGCTATCTGATTTTTGGTAGTTTGCGATAACACTCATATAAAAATAAATGTTTTTCATCAATGTGAAGCCAAAGAATGATAATCACTCTCCCCAGCTTGCGGTGGGCCGACCTGTTTTGCTGCTGAAGCAGCCTGCTACAGGGTCCCACTAGGGTCAAATACCATAGTCCCAAAATTTCTCTGGTGTATATTATGTTTAAAGGATTAACGTATGAAGAAGAGATAATGCGCTTCTGATAATGCTGGCAATAAAACGTATGAATATCCCAAGAGTGGTGGAGATTCCTGTATCATTCTTTAAGTTTTATCCTGTTTGGCTGGCAAAAGGATGATGCAAGAATTTGTTCGTACCAAAACAACAACAAAATCGTTTCCCTCCTTCAGCCATATGAAAGCCCCCACCGATTCTGTCCCCTATGGAGTTGAGGGAATATGATAGTGGGCGCGCACTTCCTACTTGTGGCACAGCAGCTTTAAGCTTCGTTACACCTTAAAAAAAGATAGTATGTGAAGCTTAGATTTGTTAGTGAGTTTACTAGAAAATATTACTTGATGAGATGAACCGCTTCGCCTCCTTCTTCCCTCAGCCTCCGCCTCCGCCTCTGCCTCCGCCTCTGCCTCCGCCTCCGCCTCCATCATAGCCATCATCATCATCATCCTCATCGGCGGTGGGGGGATTGACGGGGTCGAGCTGGTGGGGGGAGACATAAGGTAAGTAAATGACGAGATAGACAAAATTAACATTATAAAACAATGGCACAACTTACCTTCTTCAGCTGCTTGTTGCCTTGCAGCGGAGTTGAGATTATGAGGTTGTGGCTGTGTTGTGTGGTTGTGCTTTGTATGCATGGTGTCTTGGTGGCTGCGTGTTCCTGTAGAGTCTGGTACTGACCTACATAGAAAAAAATACAATCAACCAGTTGTGTAACTTATACTGGTTGAATTTTATGAAACGTGCTCCATCTGAATCAATTTGGACCCAAATCGTCGAAATTGAGATTTGGACAATGGTTGGACTTAGAAGGGATTTGGACGGTGCCTATGTAGGAATTTGTAAAAATCTTATTGTTACAAAAGTTGATTGCCCAAATCCCTCCCAAGTCCAAAAATTGTCCGAATCTTGATTTGGATTCAGACCGATTGGACAAGGATTCGTAAGCATTATTTGTTATACCAAAAGAAAGAGTCTCTTTTGGCACCAAAAAGGGGTCATGCGGCATCAGAATTTCTGCTCTGATGTAGCAAGGTGAGCCCCACCAGCCAACACACAACATCACAACAGCACAATCACATCAAGAAGAGACAAACACCCTGCCCCCTCCCACCCCCGCAATGATTCCCACCATCTGCCCCTTCGCTGCCCACAACGACAAGAATGATGACGAGGTGGTGGTAGGGGCTGTACTCATAAAAAACTACACTAACTTGCTTATTATGAACAAAAAAAAGTTCCACATGTTTTTTTCTCGAAATAAGTAGTTACGGAAGTACTCTAAAACTTCCGTATGCTACTCACAGGAGAGCTGATCCCCCCTCCCTCGCCAATTTTGTCGAACACCATCTTCATCAATATCCACCCCTTGTGGGATCGATTTCGCAATGATAATACTATGTGGTCATGGTTTTGGTGACGTAGTTGCATGGGGGTATCACTTGCACGTGATATGTCGCAAAAGCCAGTAGTTTGGTTCCCCCAGTGTGTAAAATTGACCCACCGCCATCAAAAATTAATGACGATGATGACACTTCTGTCTCCCTTGCTGTGAGTAGCATCTCCTTGCGACAAGGCAAGGTAACTTCCCCAACCAAGCATGCCCCTCCCCCTCCCAAGACTCCACACGTCAAGCTGTCTACCTTCTATTGCGCGGTGGGGGTTTGGGCAGCACCGCCATCAGAGCGCGCACACACAACTACGAAAAAGGATAATTTGATGACACGTCATCGTGCCGCCAATACCCAACCATACCAGCCACTTCCGGTCATGGGAGCAGCGCGCGCTTCGACGGGGACATCAGATATGTCATAATTGACGTGATCCTCCTCCGCTGTCACATTGTGCGCTTCAACGGGGACATATGATATGTCATAATTGATGTGTCCCTCCTCCGCTGTCGCGTCGCTACGCGCGGAAGAGGCTGCAGACCTCAGCGCGTTGATTTTCAATGAAATATATCAATGAACTGGCACAACGCGCTGGCCTCTACAGCCTCCCCCAACGCACCAATCACCGCACCACTTGTGCGCGGCCATCTAGAACTAGATGGCCAGCACACTTCATGCGTGCGCCGCTGTGGGGGGGGTTCTGCCGCCCAACAAAAGATATTATTATATTATTCTATTTATTTTATTTATTTTATTTTAAACGCTATGCTAACCCCCACCCCTCACCCCCCTTCATCCCTCATCCTCCTCTCAACCTCCCCAGTAGCAGGCCGGTTAATGATTCCATTGAGAGTGAGGAGGAGGTTTTGTTCGAGGGGGTGGACACGGTGATGGAGGCTGAGGAGATGGAGACCGCGATGGGATGGATCAAGTGACCATCGTGACATCGAGGGGGCAGAATACGATTGACCATGATGGCAATTGCAACAGCAACAATCAACTATTGGAAAGGGCGGAGGGAGAGGCGGTGGCAATTAAAAAGAGAATGGGTGGTGTGGCAGTACAATAGCGGTGCTGATGGCAAGCGGGATGTAGACCACTGGAAGAGGAAGGGTGACTATCACGTAGAAAATGTTGTGGTGGACAATCAAATAGAAGTAATAGGGGGAAGGAAGATATGACATGATGGCAGAGGAGGATGACAACAACGCAACAATCACATAGTAAACAGAAGAGTAGGAAGGAAAATTGTTAAGGTGGTGGACGGGAAGAAGGGTGTATCATCTGGCAATGATCACCGGGGACAACTACGGGGGCACTAACATGTTGTGCAATGACGATGCGGCTCATTGTAAACAACAATCAAATAGAGCTAAGGAGAGAGGAGGAGAGAGGATGAGTCAAGGCAGCGGCGGCATTTCTTTCTATGATGACCCAAGCATTGATATGCTGAGTATGGTGAATGATACTATCACCACAAATTCCGCCATTTAC
>JALLAZ010000079.1:0-25054 GCA_036939755.1 Stephanodiscus triporus
GAACAATTTTCCGAAAGTACTTATTTTTAGGCCTGGTACTGCCGAAAATTCGGCATAGGCCGTGCCGATAAGGAGATAGGTAGACTAAACAGACTTACTCTACATATCTAGTAGTTAAGTACTTACTTACTTACTCACTTTTTAAGGGCTGGTGTGTTTCCCGCTAAGAAACTTGACTTCTAATTCGAGCGAGATTTTTCCACGTGGGAATACATAGACTGACTCGAGGCTGTGCCCCAAAATCTGGACAAAGACACGATTAGATCGGCTGTTCAAAACGTAGTTCAAATTTTGCGGTCGAGATCTTTTCCACGTGGGAATAAATAATAGTTATCCATCTTTGGGCCCCCAAAAAATCGCGATCTTGTCAAAAACAACAGGAGCTCGTGATTCACACTCTCTCTTGTGGGCGCGCGCCTTGCCAACAACCAGACGCACGATGGTCAATAATCGCGTCCTTCCGAAAAGGACTATTATTATTATTCCCGACGTCTCGTCATTATCATCACACTCGTGAAGCGAAGATATAGATATATCATCATCATCGGCAGCTCGGGTTGCGCTAGAAGCCCGTCGATTCGTCGTCCCATACTACCGGACCGACCGCGCCGCGCCACTCCATTCCCCGCCCGGCGCGCCCGAACGCGACATATAACAATATTATAATATGCGCCTCGACGTCATGAAGACGCCCGCCGCCGTCCTCCTCCACCTCCTCCCCCCGCTCCTCCCGATCGTCGTCACGCTCGCCCAGTCGGACGTCGACCCCGCGTCCTACAAGTACCGCTTCTTCTGCGGCTCGTCCTTCGCGGACGTGCAGGCCGACACCTGCGCCGGACGGCAGTGGTGTCCGTCGTCGTCCGACGACGAGTGCGTCACGCCGGGACAAACGTGCTTCGCGAACACCCCGTGCGACGCCCGGCTGATCGACGGCGTCTCGGTCCCGACCTACTCCCTGTCGCTATACCCGGAGTACAACGATCCCACCGACAAGATGTTCTGCGGCGTCGACTACGGTGACGCGAGCGCGACGTGCCTCGCGGGGGGGGAGGTCGGGGCGTCGCGTCACTGTCCGGACATGGCCTGCGCGGAGCCGGGGCAGGTTTGCTTCATCGACATGCCCTGCTCGTACTTCGTCATGACGAACCCGAACGCGAATCCGCTATCGGATGTGGAGGACGCGGAGGTGTCGACGTCCGAGCTGGAGCTGCCCGATCCCGGGTCGGAGCTTAGCACCACCTTCTGCGGCGCGACGTTCCAGCAGGCCGCGGCCGACTGCTCGACGTCGACGTGGTGTCGCAACGGCAACTCGCAGGAGTGCCCGAACGGCATGACTTGCTACGTGGGGGTGAACGCCGACAATCCCGAGTGCGAGATCAACGCGCTCACGAAGAAGGAGTGGGAGGAGTCGGGGGGGGGGGGAGGAGGAGGATCGAATACGGCCCCACCGGGCGGCGGCGGCGAGTCGTCGTCGTCGTCGTCGTCGTCGTACGAGCCGACGCCCCTCCCCCCCGTGGCGCTATCGAGTACGGATCCGAGGAATCAGAATTTCTGCGGCGACGATTGGGACGACGCCAGCGCGAACTGCGACCTCGACAGGTTCTGCCCGAACGGAGACGGCGATTGCGTCGAGGAGGGACACACGTGTCAGACGTTCACGACGTGCAACGCGTTGGACATGACGGCGAGTCCGACGTGAGTAGTTTTTTTTCTTTTTCGTATCCCGATCGCGTGTGCAAAAATGATGCACATTATTCTTTTACTCGCCCAACTGGCGCGACGGGCCCGAATAACACAACCCCCGATACTCACGCTCCCCCCCCCTTCCCATCCCCCCCTCCTCCCGTTTTTTGTAACGCTACCCGTCTCGGGGCAGTACGATGGCGCCGACGCCGGAGCCCGAGCCGACGGAATCGCCCACCACCGACAAGCCCAGCAGGCCGCCCACGCCAGAGGTGAGTTTTTTGCATTAATCATATATCCGTTCGAAGATCGCTTGGACGACTTCGCATTTTTGTCACGGCAAGGAAAGGGGAGGGAGAGGGAGACGACGGGCGGGGGGTGGGGGGCGAATGTCCCCCAATCCGTCCGCGCTCGCCCCCGTCCACCCCCCTCCCCCGCCCTTGACTCGGCTTCTCGACACTTCTCGCCGACGAGCGCCCTCTAATCCAACACCCATCCCATCTCCATCTCTCGCCCTCGTATCGGAACGAACGACATGACGGACCGAACGAACAAAAACAAAATAAAACGAACGCGACGGGGGCAGCCTTCCATCCCGCCCAACAAGTTGCCGACCAATCCCCCCTCCATGCCGCCCACCCACGCCCCCCTCCCGTACGGCGACTTCCGCCGCGAGTTCTGGTGCGGCCTGACGTACTTCGACGCCCTCGAAAACTGCCCGATGCGGTGCCCTTCCGGCGGGGACGACGAGTGCGCCACGCACCCACTGCACGGCGACGTCGCCGACCTCGGATTGAAGTGCATGAGCGGCGTCGCCGATTGCAAGGACGAGAAGGGGCTGGGGGCGTACGGCATGGAGGATCCGACGACGGGGACGGGGACGGGGACGGGGACGGGGACGGGGACGGGGACGGGGACGGGGACGGAGACGGAGATTGATACCGAGACGGAGGGCGAGGGGGGGGGCGAGGATGCGTCCGTTGAGACGACGGCGGACGAGACGACGGCGGACGAGGCCGAGCTTTCCATGAGCGACGGCGCCGTCGAGACGGCGGACGCCACGACGGCCTCGGACAAAGCGCCCACCTCGTCGCCCTCGTCCGTTCAGCCTCTCCAAGGACCCATCGAGGACGAGATGGTGCGTATCATCCTCTACGGGCTCAGCAGCTCCGCCTTCCTCGGCGATGCCAACGGGATGGATCGCTGGAGGTCCATCACGGAATCCTATATCGAGGATTTCTTCAACAAGTATCCCACGCAAGAGATGATCGATTCGGGGACCACGGGGCCGGACGCCATCCGCTCTTCGGTGTTCGACGTCGAGGTCACGATAGCGGGGGAGGAATGGGAGGAAGCGCCAGAGCACGATTTTGATCCGCTGGTGGCGGGGGATGTCGAGGCCAGAGACGCCGACGCTCGAAGGAATTTGCGCATCGGCGCACGCGCATCCACCGCCGTTGCTCGTCGTACCCAAGTCGGGATGGATCCGTCCAAAATCATTATGGTGACGTACTCCCAGACGTACACGTACCGTTTGTCGCTAGACTTCGTCAACGACGATCCGAACTTCATCATGCGACGGCCGCTCGAGACCCCCGAGTATCGAGCGGACTACGTCGCCTACCTCCGATCCATGGATTTTACCGATTTCGGCGACCTGGAGTACGTGAGCAATTTCATGTACAGCGAATTCCCGACGCCCTCCCCGACCACGTTAGAGCCGACGGGGAGTCCCGTTTTGCCCGGCGAGCCAACGATGCCCCCGCAGAGCGATGAGCTGGCTACAGAAACCTCTCCCCCTCCCACGGAAAACGTTGGATGCAGCCTATGCAAACCCGGACAAATCGGCATCGATGCCGACGTGATACTAAACGGCGAGGCTCAGCCCTGCGTGGATGTATACAGCTATTTCTTGGAAAATTTTATGCAGGGCTCCCTTGATTGTCAGGACGCACAGAGTCAGCTCAGTTCAATTTGTTGCCAGGATGCTGACGGTGCAGAGAATGTTGATGATGCAGCGAATGCAGAGACGATGCAAGAACCCGCCTCTACCCCAAATCCAACTCCCGATTCAACAGAAAATGCAATGGAACCAGCCGAAGCTCCCGTGGAAGATGAATTTGGATTACCAGAAGTAGCCTCCCTGGCCGAAACATTCTACTGTGGTACGAATTGGGACTCCGTGTCTTGTGAAACGGCGACACCATGCCCATCTGGGGACCCGGGTGAATGTCCCTCTGGAGAGCAGTGTATTGCTTTTACGAACTGCGGAGGCAAGTTTTCGTTTGTCAGCGATCCTACCGTTGAAGGAGGTGGGCCAAATGTCAATGAGGTAAAGGGTACTTTCTTCTGTGGGACGAGCGTGCAATTTTTGGAGATGAAGTGCGACGGCGCAACTCCGTGCCCCAATGGCCCCGAGGATTGTGAGGGTGGCGGTGATACATATGGATGCTTTGCATTTACTGGGTGCAATGATCAAGTCGATCCAGGTAGCTTCGTTGGATTCCTAAGCCCGTCGGATGAGGAAGGCGCAGATGCCGGACTCCCCGAAATTTCTGGCGATACCGCCAATTACTTCTACTGCTCGCCAACGTGGGAGGAATTGGATAGCAAATGCATCAAAGGCGTCCCCGTAGGGGCCACTCAATGTCCCTCCGGAGATATGCTCGAGTGTGCCGACGGAGAAGGTTGCTTTGCATTTGCGTGCAATGGGGGCGTCGTCCCTGCAAATACGCAACCTTCACCCTCCTCTCCGTCTAGTCCTACCAACGACTACTCCGTGGAGGACGTGAATGTACTAAAATCCACCTTCTATTGTGGACTATCCATAGAAGAAATTGATGCCGATTGCGAAAATGCTAAACCCTGCCCTTCTGGTGATGAATGCCCACCAGGACACGGATGCTTCGCATTTAGTAAGTGCGGTGGTGTGGATATTGATAGTTTGGTGAACAAGTTTGGCGACACCGATCGCCCAACACGGGCGCCAACAGAACCAGTTGTACAGGTCTGTGATGAACAAAAGAAGATGAGTGTGAATATTGGTTATTGGCAGAGTTGGAGCGTAAAGTGAGTGATTTGGGATTGTGTGTTGTTGCTATCTCTACGGTGTGCCGCGTCAGGTTAGAGATAAAAGTGTCATCCACTCATTTCCCTCTTTTCTTTTCACATGCATCGATTCATTATAAAGCCGAGACAAAGACTGCCAACAAATGGACACCTCCACCTTCGACAGTGGTCCTTACACACATGTGGTATACTCCTTCGCCTCAATTGATTCGTCATATCGTCTTGAGGCCTGGAATGGCACATATGAAAACGAGGAGCCTCTCTATAAGGAGTTTAACACGGTCAAGCAGCGTTTTCCTGGGACCAAAACGATGATTGCGGTTGGTGGGTGGACGCATAACGACCCGGGACCGATGCAGAATCGCTTTTCTCAAATGGTGTCGAGTAGGACTAATCGCATCACGTTTGTCAACAGCGTCATCGAGTTTTTGAGAACGTATGGGTTTGATGGATTGGATCTCGATTGGGAATATCCCGCCCTAAAGGACAGGGGTGGCAAACGTGACGATTACGATAATTACGTTCTCATGGTCAAAGATTTGCGTGAGGCATTCAACGCCGCTCCAGAACCGTATGAACTAACGGTTGCCATACCCGGCAATATCACCAAGCTCGAAATGGGGTTCGATTTAGCAGGATTGGCAGAGCATGTCGATTGGTTCAACATCATGGCTTGTAAGTACCAAAATTATATTCTATGCTAGTATTCACAGTGCTGTTTCATTTATCTCATGGGCATTTGATCGTTTTTATGTTTTGGCAAATAGACGATCTGTGGGGGTCGTGGGACCCCCAAAAAATCGCACTGTCGCATACTGACATACGCATGATTGATGAGGCTGTGGACTACATGAGTCACTTCATCCAACGATCCAAGCTGGTTTTAGGTCTTGGCAGCTATGCACGTACATATGCGATGGCCGATGTAGACTGTCTGGATTTGGAGTGTCCATTTGAGGGTCCAGGCAAGGGCGGGTGCGAAGGTACCGATGGATTCTTGCCTTACTTTGAAATCGCCGACTTGGTCACGTCGCGCAGCTATGATACCCTCCGCTTCGACGAGGAGACTCAAAGCATGGTCATGTTAACCGACGGCAATCGTCTTATCTCATACGATAACACAGTTAGTTTCAATAGAAAGATTCAATACGCCGAAGACATGTGTTTCATGGGACAAATGCTTTGGGCGATCGACATGATCAAGGATGGTTCCAATCCTACCTCAAGCAGCAACGGTAACACAGCAGCGACAGGTGACTCATCTGATCAATCATTCTGTGGGAAGGATATTCAGGATGTCGTTAATGGGTGCAAGCAGCCGTGTCCCTCTGGTGATTCTAGTCAGTGTCCTCAAGGTCAGCAATGCTTTGCAAACACGGGATGCAGTATTGACAGTGTTGGTGCCCCCCCCCCTACCATGTGCCGTTTATGTCCAGATCCAAGTACGCAGGGCATTAAGGATTGGTTGGAGGTTGAATTTGACGGTGAATCCATGACTTGCGGCGATGCCGACATGTCCGTCATTAGCAACTACGCCACGGGCACTGACGAGTGTGATTCCGCCAAACAGTCTTTGGGATCGACATGTTGTTACAACTACCCTGAAAATCCCTGCACGCTCTGCCGAACGGAGACTGAATTTATGGATTTACGCGCCTTGGCCGAAATCGAATTCGAGGGAATGTCCATGACCTGCTCTGATCTTAGTAAGCGACTTTTACCCGAGGCTGTCGAAGATCAAATGTGTGCCGATGCGCAGAAAGAGTACTTTGACCAGTGCTGTTTTAACGTGAGTTTTTTCAAATGAGATTGGCTTTATCGTATAGACTATTTCTTCATCTATTATTGACCACGTCGTCTGTATCTGATTTCACAGCAATGTACGTTGTGTGAGGGGCAGGGTGTCAAGTGGTGGAACGACGTAGAGTACGAAGAGCAAACTTTAAATTGTGGTGAGCTCGATTCTTTGCTTTATGCGAACGAGACGGAAGCTGGGGGCGACTCTTGCACTGAAATGATTTCTGAATTTGTGGGTGAGTGCTGTTACGACTACCCTGATGATCCGTGCGATGTCTGCACCAAAGATGGGAAGACGAATACGCTTATGCCAAATGAGGAAGTCGAGTATGACGGATCGAATTTTACCTGTGCGGAGGTGAACAATTTCTTATCTCCATTTGAATCCACAAGTAGTCAGTGTACGGAGATAAAAGACCTGGCATTTGACTCTTGCTGCTTCAATCGGTGCTCACTGTGTGGAGAGGGGTCCAGGATGGACCCTGATGTGCTTGTGGTAATCGAAGGCGAGGAAGGTAGCGAAGGTGAGGAAGGTAGCAAACAAGGGTCTTGTGCCGATATTGAATCTAGTTTGTTTCAAGGGAAAACAACAGATGGATCAGAGGAGTGTAACGAGGTTAGGACACTCCACTATGACTCGTGCTGCTTCAAAATAGTAAGTGAACAAGGATGCTTACTCGCTTATTTGCAAGTGAAGTTCATTGTCTCACTAAGTCCATACTTTTATATTGCCAGCCTTCTGCCCCGTGCCAACTCTGCGCTACAACTGATTACATGCATCATACCGCGATGGTCGAGTTCAATGACGCCGAAGTCACCTGTCGTAGTGCTGCCAACTTCCTTCAGGAACGAGAGGAGATGTCGTCCGACACCTGTTCTAACGCCAAGGCTACTATAGGAGAAACTTGCTGTTATTCCACCTGTGACCTTTGCGGAGAATACGACCTTGACTGGGATGCTTTCATCAACTATAATGGTGCAGATATGTCGTGTGGTGATTTCAACGAGATTTTTCGCAAAGACATAGTGATAGATGGCACGGAACAGTGCGATACGCTCAAAACTGATTATTCTGGCGCTTGCTGCTACTCCAGCCCAACTACCTCATGTCAGCTGTGCAAGCAGGGAGATATATTTTTCGACGTCAAAGATAATGCTGAGGTAAACTTCAATGGCCCCACGAATTGCTCTGACGTTGCAGACTTCATGTCTCGTAGAATAGAAGACACAGATCCGGTTTGCTCGGCGACTCAAACTTCTCTCTTCAACGAGTGCTGCTTCGAGAAGTGCAATCTTGCTGGCGAGCCAGGCTCGTATCCCGATTGGACTGCCGAAGTTGAGATGGATGGAAATGTAGCCACTTGTTTAGAGCTTGACGATGCCATAAAGGAGGCAGCTATTAGCAATGGAAGCACCGAATGCCAAAGCCTCCAAGAAGCATTCTCTGCTACTTGTAGCTATAGTATTCCCACCAATGCATGTGACATTTGTCCCGACAGTGCCGTCTCGGTCAGCGCAAGTACCCAGTGGGATGGCAAGGAATCAAAATGTAGCGACATCAAAGAGCGTCTCTCCATGAGGGAAGAAGCAGATGGGGAAGTTTGTGTCAACGCAAAGAACAGTCTTCAGGCCTCTTGCTGCATCGACCAATGTCTGATTTGTGATAAATCTCAAAAGGTCGACCCCGTGCTCACCGTTTACCACAATGGCCAGACAAAGACATGTTCGGAGGTGGATACCCATTTCTATGAAAATAGCATTTTGGCATCAAGCGACGAGTGCGATGAGGCGATGTATCCTCAATGCTGTTACACGCCACCGACATCTCCGTGCAACCTGTGCAAAAAAGGTTCCGAATACTTTGATGTAATGAGTACCAACACTGTCACCTATATGAACCAAAAGATGACGTGCTCCGACTTGAACGACATGATGGCTCGACGTGAAGAAGATGATGGCGAAACATGCTCCTCTGCGAGGGGTGAAGCATTTGATTCATGTTGTGATAACAAATGCTTATTATGTGCCGGTAAAGGCCTTGAAGCTGGAGTTAAGGTTTCCTATGAGGGCCTCATGATGACTTGCCTTGAATTAGACTTGGTATTGGGCACTGCAGCAATTACAGCTGGATCTGAACAATGTAATGAGATTACAAGCCAGCACTCAAAAGATTGTTGTTACGAAAAACCAGAATCACCCTGTCGCATTTGTCCAGGAGAGACTGCTGGCGTGAATAAAGCAAAGTCTGTGAATTACCTTGGAGTGGATACGTCCTGTGAAAGTTTATCAAACTACCTCGGGAGTAGAGAAGAGCAGCAGGGGGCGGCATGCCAAGCGGCATCGTCAGAACACTCTGATGAATGCTGTTTTGATCTGTGTTCCCTTTGTGACGGTGGGAAAGCCGACTGGGAAACATTTGTCACATATGAAGGACAGTCGATCGCGTGTGGAGACTTTGAATGGATTCTTCGGGGGAGTGGCGTGGCTGCTGGAACTGATCAATGCGTTGCCGTTAAAGACGAGTTTCGCGACAAGGTATGCTCTCAGTTTTATTATTATAATTGGCATTCATTTTGAATTGCTCTGGTCCTCACTCGTTGTTGTTCGCCGTGTCCTCTTTTAAAGTGCTGCTACGATCCTCCTGAAACATCATGCAATTTGTGCCATATCGGCCAAGATTATCTTGACGTGTCTGGTGAAGCGCAAATAGTCTACCAAGGTTCAGAGATGAAGTGCCTTAACCTCTATAATTCCCTCTTCTTGAGGGAGGCCGCCGACAGCAACCAATGTCAGGCTGCAAAGGATGAACATGCTGATGCGTGTTGCTTTGAGAAGTGCAAAGTGTGCGAGTTCGGGTCTCTTGATACTACTGCCACAGTCAATGTCAACGGAACTGCGACAAGCTGCTCTGCGTTGGAATCAAGCTTTAGCAAGGATGTCGTTGTGGAGGGAAGCACCATATGTAGTACGAAACGTGCAGAGTACGCGGCTGCCTGTTGTTACACCAGCCCAGATAACCCCTGCAAGTTATGCCCCGCTGGATCTGAAGTAAATGGAGATGTGTCTGTGAATTTTTATGGCGAGACCAAGTCTTGTGCCGACATTGGCAACAAGCTTGCGTTATCAGAAGAAGCGGGGAGCGAAACCTGTTCCGCTACTCAAAAAGACTTTTCTCGTGAATGTTGCTTTGAGCGATGTCCCCTCTGTCCCGACGGCTTCAACCTCAACTGGGAAGTGGATATTGAATACAATAGAGCCACGATTGCGTGTGGTGAACTTGACGGTATCATTAGTGGCAATGCCATTCACAAAAGTTCTCAAGAGTGTTATTCTCTTCGAAGCACATTTACCAGTGCTTGTTGCTACAACTATGCCACGGCGACTTTTGCTGAATTTGCTGACGAAACAACTTTGGTTCAAGTCATAACAACGGGCTTCTTAAGCACTGATTTGGACACGTCTACCCTAACTCCTGCACAAAAGGAAGATGCCAAAATTGTGTTCCAGAATATCATCAAGAACACACTTGAGGCTGAAGCTGATTTGCCGCAAGACTCGGCGGTTACGATCATCGATATTGATGAAAACGGGGTGATCCATTACGAGATCGCCATGAAAGTTGATGATTCCGTCGTTGTGTCTAACATCGATGCGACATTTCAAAATACTACTACTTTAGAAGCAATATCGGGTGACATTCAAGCTGAGTCAGCAGGTTCGTCTGTTGCAGAAGAGTTGTCTTTGGTGAACGTAATTAATTTCGTTCAGGGCGAGACTAGCACCGTTGCTGCTGCTGGTACAGCAGCCACTGGTGCTGGTCCATGCAACTTGTGCAATGCAGGCGAGATAGGCCTTGAAAAACAAATTCTTTTCAATGGAGCACAGACTTCCTGCCCTCAAGTGTACAAATTTCTTGCTACTCAAGAAGAAGCTGGAAGTGATGCGTGCGCTGCTGGAAAGGAAGCCCTTCATAAGGAATGTTGTATGAAAAAATGTGACCTTTGCTCCAGCGGTGGCATCCCTGATTGGTACAGCATGGTCAATGTGAATGGAAAAACCATGACTTGCCTTGAACTTGATGGCATCGTTACTGAGTCTCAAATTCAGAGCGGAAGTGATCAGTGTAGCCAACTCCTTGAAGTTGCAGCCCCCGCATGCTGTTATGTGCCGCCGACCGAGCCATGTCATATGTGTAAGAATGGTTTCGGATTTGATGACGTGAAGAGTAGTATCACTGTCGACTACAGTGGAACAAATGCAACTTGTGGGCAGATTTTCAACACACTTTTTAGTAGAGAAGAGCAAGACAGTGAGGCTTGCTCCTTGGTATCGCAAGATCTCGCTTCTAAATGTTGTTACGACCAGTGTTCACTATGTGGTGACCTGCAAACTAATGCAGCACTTTCTGTGACGCACGATGAGGCGCAGGTGGGCTGTGGTGAATTTGACTCCTATATTTTTTCCTCAAACCTCATTGAGGAAGGGAGCAATGAGTGCAACGCCTTCCAAAACGAGCACAGGGAATCTTGCTGCTATGACATTGCTTGCAGTTTGTGTGCAAAGGGAGATGATATCTACACTATTAAAGAGTCATCAATGGTGCAATATGGCGGATCGGAAGTAACATGTGGCGAAGTTGCCAATTTTCTGTACGAACAAGAGATGAGCCAGAGCAATGTCTGCTTGGCGGCACATGAGAATATATTTAGCGACTGCTGCTTCCAACAGTGCGAAATTTGTGATACAGGATCATCCATCAATTGGGCTGCAACAACTACATTCAACAAACAGTCTCAATCATGTACCGATGTTTATTGGTTATTGATCAGTGAGTCGGTTGAAGCAGGCACCGAAGCATGCAGTGGTCTCTCGCAGGTATCTAAAGATTGCTGCTACAAGGTTCCCAGCCAACAATGCACGTTATGCAAAGATGACAACGGTGCAACTTATAACACAAGATGGAACACGGAAGTCACTGTAAATGGAATGACGAAGACATGTGGCAACTTCAACACACTATTGGCAACTCAAGAAAGTGAAAGTGACACTTGCTCAATGGCCAAGGAAGCAATTTTTAACGACTGTTGCTTTGCTGGCTCTGATACTCTTGTTGCTGTTGCTAACCAATTGAGCACGGATAGCGATGCACCCTGTAGCTTGTGCAAGCCAGGGCAAATTAGCATCAACGCTGAAGTTGTTTTCAACAATAACCCAACAACTTGTAACGAAGTGCGCGATTTTTTGATCGATGGCTTCCAGGAAACATCCACTACGTGCAAGTCAGCCCAGGTGAAATTATCCTTAGATTGTTGCCGAGATCAAGACGATCTCTCTTCCTCTAGTGCGAATACGACAGGAATTGATGAAGAGGGTTCAATAACAGCTGAAGGGCCAAGCGGTGAGAAGATTGTTCCGCCGATGGAATTTGCAACTTGGACACGAAAACCCAGTGGTGCCAATAGCAATGCAAGATTGGGAAAACTGTGCACTGCCATAATCTTTGTATTTGCAGCTGACCTACTTCTTTTTGGTTGATTATAATTCACATGTGTTAATTTTTTTCTACGTAATCAATATACTTTCGCACCACTATTTTAATTGCATTGATTAGAACATACGACAGAGAGGATGAAGCAAGGAAATATGTTAGCCCCTTTTTGTTTTTGTCTTCCCATGTGAGAGAAATATTCTTCCTACCACTATGTTCTTAACCCTGATATTCTAACCATGTGAATTAGGGTCGTCCTTTCCATGGAAGCACCGCCTAGCTAGAGAAAATTAATTTTGAATAGCCAGTGGTCATCTTCACCTGCAACGACAGCTGCCACAACTTAGGTATCCGCTCTACCTGCTACAGAAGTGCACATGCCAGACACAGCCATGAAAATCCAACACAAATATCTTGGAGCAGTATCTAGATGAGAAGGTGCGACACACGCAATACGCATCGCAACGAGTCCTTGGGGTGCTACGGTGTGCCCCTCATATTTGACTTTCGTGGTGGTACCAGTAGGCACTCTTAGCTTTCGTCCTTAGACACTGGATGGATGTTTAGGGCTGCATGAAACGTAAATGCCCGATACCAGCCACGGCATGAATCTATATTATTTACTTCTATCGAGTAGATGAATAAAACATGTCGTGGAGACTATCGTACTCGATCCTGAGTGCTTAAAAAGAACAAGTGCCTAAAAAAAGGGGCACAGAATCGAAATAAGCAAGATGGGCACTGTGTTGCAGTTGCAATCCTACTACGCGAACAATCATATCATAGCGCTAGCTGAGAGGGCGGTGTAACTCTAGCGCAGGCAGCGAGACAAGTTGTTCGTTGCGTAAGGGTACCTCACTGAAATCACGACGAACGGAAATGTCACGAAACAAACCAATCATGGAAATCCCCAATCGCGATTGGGGGGTTCATACATCATAATCGGGTTATTTTACGTGGGAGTTACAGTACTTCCGAGTCAAGTTCGAATGGCGAAGGAGAGACACCGAAGAGGAGACGGTTTTCTCTCCTCCCTCCCTCCCCCCCCCCCTCACGCCGTCTCCTGTTGGATCTTCCTCAGGCGGGCGATGGTACTCCTGACGGTCACGGCGCTGGGCGTGCTCAGGCTGTACGCGCCGCCGGCGACGACCTTCTTGCAGCTCTTGCATTCCCAGATCCCGACGACCGTCCTCTTGACGGAGTCCTTCCCGCAGAAGGCGCAGCGGTAGGTGGAGTGCTGGGAGACCTCGACCTTGCGCAGGAGCTTGCGGAGCGTGGCGCCGTATCGGGTGCCGTATTTTCCGGTGATGCCCACTTTTCTCGTGCGGTTCTTACCCATTTTTTTTGGATTTATGTTTATATATTCTTGGGAGCGTTCGTCTGAAGAGCGTATGTATGATATGTGTTGTGGGCAGATGGGGTGGGGTGGGGGTGGGGTGGGGGGGGGGCGGCGGCAATGGATGAGTTACACGACGTCGATGGCACGCCATGTGCGTGCGAGAGGCAATTCGTGGCATTCCACGGGCAAATGGATCGAGGGCCGATGAGAAACCTCGCACGGCATCTGCGCGGACATTACAGCGAACTCTAGGCACGACGGATCGAGGCCGCGACAATGGCCACACATGGCACTTCCTCCTCCGTTAGCCCACAGCGCGCGAGCCAAAGCCCGGAAACAATCATCCTGACGCGTAAATCCGAAGGCCGACGCCGCCGACGCCGCACACAAGCAAGCAGCCGTCATAATCATCGTCACGTCGAACTCACCAAACCGACCGAGTTGTGAAGTGTTGTGGCAAGCGCGCAAAGTTTACCTTTTATCGCACTACTTGATCACGTACAGTAGTACCCAATCCTACGCAAATCTTCGTAGGAACTCGATTGTTAGAGCTTAGGAGGACAGACCTCCTTTCGTGATTGCTCTCGTTTCTCGGAACAACAACACCACACCATAGCGAGCTCCGGAACGAAGGTGAGACCCACAATGGCGGCCGGGCTACTCGGCCGTGTGCCCACGCGAATCGGCTGCTCGTTCCATTCAACAAGTGCGAAGCTGATGCTGCCAATTATCTGGGCAGGAGCAGGGAGACGGCAGGGGGCAGCAGCTCTGTCATGTGTGTTATCCATTATTTAAGCCCCCCCCCCCCCCCCTCTCACTCGCATCGTGTCGAACAATTGTCGTTCCCGCCGCGCCATCGCAGCAACTGCCTCATCGCATCGTCGTATAATAATATAATATACTCGAATCAATATGCCCGAAACAGTCGGACCCCGCGGACGCCAGAACGCCTCCGGCATCAAGCACCGCGTCTCGGCCGGCCTGCCCGTCGCCGCCGTGGTGAACTGCGCCGACAACTCCGGCGCGAAGAACCTGCACATCATCGCCGTGTGCAACATCGGGGGCCGGCTGAACCGCCTCCCCAAGGCCGGATCCGGGGACATGTGCATGTGCTCCGTGAGGAAGGGCAAGCCGGAATTGCGCAAGAAGGTCATGCCCGTCATCATCGTCAGGCAGCGCAAGAGCTTCAGGAGGAAGGAGGGCGTGTTCATCCACTTCGAGGACAGCGCCGGCGTCATCGTTAACAACAAGGGCGAGATGAAGGGCAGCGCCGTGAGCGGCCCGGTCGCGAAGGAGTGCGCGGAGCTGTGGCCTCGTATCGCGGCGAATGCCGGATCTATCGTGTGAAAGAGTTCATCGCGCACGAACCATTCGCGGTAGATAGAGGGTATTATTATTTAGCAGATAAGGGTCGAATTTACTCAAAGAGACGCCGGATTTGATCGTATCCTCTCTATGACATCTTCTTATTTCCGCCTTCTTCCATTTCAATCAAAACATTTTCAATGAAGTCTGAATACTCCTTACCGTGCAGCCTTAGATGCTGAACGTGACTCGAATCATAAAAGTGTTGGGCCATAACGTTCACGCCACGTCTACTTCTTTCTGTAACGAATTCCTCAATTTTTGTCGAGTGTGCTACATCATCTTTACATGAGTATAGAAATGCTTGCATGCCGCATGTTGTGTCTTCGATGAGTGCATTCCAGAACGTTTCCCCAAACGTGGGCTTTCCCATCATCCTTGACATTGCATTGAGCACGTACATTCTAAGCGTGAACAATGTGGCCATCGGTATCCCAACTATTGGATTCGGTATGAGATTCCTCATTACATTGAAGCAACTTTTTCCGTCCAAATAGCAAGGCGCGGAGTCGAATATCTGACACCCCGCTCTCAAACGTGCACCAAAAAGCTCCAAGTCGCAGCGGGCGTCGGGAGCGCACGAGTCGATCGGCGCAGCCAACATTTCACCGATACGTCTCACGACGAACGCGCCGCCATTGCTCATGATGTGCATAACTACGGGAGTCGCTCTCTCGGCGGGGGGGGGAGGAGATTCATCCTCTCGGA
This sequence comes from Stephanodiscus triporus, assembly GCA_036939755.1. Taxonomy (NCBI): domain Eukaryota; phylum Bacillariophyta; class Thalassiosirophyceae; order Thalassiosirales; family Thalassiosiraceae; genus Stephanodiscus; species Stephanodiscus triporus. The sequence continues at coordinate 15,450 of JALLAZ010000079.1, forward strand.
GGAGATTCGCGACTTCGCGAACGGCCTCCCTCGCGAAGGAATCGACGCCCGCGGGATCGACGAACAGGCTGCGATTCGACGCGGTCCCGGACACAGTGGAGCATCCCTTGCGGTTGTACAGTCGCGCGTACTTTTCCATGTGACTCGATTTGGCGCCTCCGAATCCTAGCACCAGGACAACGGCGCGAGGGCGCGTTTGACTTCGACCCTCGGCGGCGACGCCGCCTTTCACCGTGACGAAAGACGATGCCGACGACGACGTGGTGCCGAAACGTTTGCCCGTGATGGCACGGGCAATGGGACTGCAGCCCTTGTTATAAATCATGGTCATCTCTCGAAAATATTATCGCCGGCGGGCGGATTTTCATTTGGCGGGAACAACGAAAAATCACGAGGGACGAAATCTGAAAAACAGATATCACACTCTCAAGAGATAAATATGGTACACACACGCACTCCGATCTGCCGCACTCTCTGATTGACACCGATGTAGCGGAAGCATAGCCCTCTTCCCTCTAAGAGAGAAGAAAAGAACTGCCATGAGATCCTTTGCCTTTGCTATTGTGTTACTGATCCAGAGTATATCTAATGGCGCTACGGGCTTCTCACCTGTTAACTCTCTAAACCCGTCCCGCTCCGCACTTTTTGCAGTCGAAAGCAACCAGAAAGATTTTGATCCACGTGCAGCCGGCATCGCTCTCGCACTGACTCTCGGCTGGGCGGTGGATTCCAGCCCCAGCCTTGCCTTTCCGAACCTTGCTGATCCATCACCGAGCAATCACATGTCCAAGACCAGCAGCACCTTCATCGTTGCGCTGAGTGATTCTGATTTTGCAGATTTTTCGCTGCCGTCTTATCAAGAGGTTAGTGCCGCTGAGATAAACACGAATCTGAAGGGAAGTAAGCAAATATTCTCGGACGGCTTTGCAGCCTCAAGGTAAGCCATAGCTAAAACTGATGGGCCTGATTGTACTTGACCAGTTGCTTCACTACGGCAGAAAATAATTCGACCTCACCTCTTCGAACATAAGCGTTCCGGGTGAAGTCTCCGAGGACTCCCCTAAGTCTGCACAGCCATCGGCTGCTGATTTAATTGCTGAAAAGGCGGCTGCCAAGGCTGCACAGAAGGCTGCTCGGGAACGGCAGCTTGCGGCAGTCGAGGCCGCTGCTGCTGCTAAGTAAAAAGTAGATCCTTTGATTCTTAGCGATGTATTTTGCGGATCTTCACGGGCACAATGTGCGCAGTGTAACCAGGCAAGCCTAGTAAAGGATTACGAAGTGATATTTTGACTCTTAATTCTTCATATTTAATAAGTATGTATTTCATTATCTCTCTGGGTACCGTACTACACGCACCCGGATGTCAAGGACTCTATCTTTTGAAGGCACGGCGGATCCCGAGGAGTGAACAAAAACTTCAGTGGTCTTCTCTGTGGCGGTTTAATGGGAGCCGCCTTCTTGTTTGCCGCAGTCTTTCTCTCTCAGTCGATGTTTCGCAGACGTGAAGGAGACGACAGAATGCCGTAATGGCCATGCAACAATACCGACAAAGAACTTTAAGAAATAAATTAAATTCTGCTCTGCAATTGTGGATTTTTTTTCCTGCACACATCAACTCGTTTGTCCGGCAATAGGTGTTTCGCTGGATCTTTCAACATTTGCAGTAGATCGGCAACCTTGCCAGCTCGTGGACAGATTTTGGAGTGTACCGTCCCATCGTCGTCTAAAAAATAAATCCAAACCTCTGGAACTTTGCCAACTTCGTCCTCGATTGACAGTACACGAAAGTTTGACCCATCAAATTCTAATGCAGCAAAATTATCGATTCCAATTCCGATTTCGTAAGGGTGACGTTTCATCATAGATTTGAAGTCGGTACTTCTCAGCACACCGTTTGATTGGATGCAATCATGGTGAGGGCAAATTATTCCTGGAAAAATCCCCAGCCCTTCGACCCTGATGTATTCCCAATCGTTCGCACTACTTTCGTCTTCCATTTCCTTTTCACTGTCCACATCACTTTCCATGAAAGTGTCCAGTGACACTTTCCGAGTCAGTTGCATTTTTTTTGGGTTCGCCTCGGTTTCCTTGAAATTAGTACACTCAGCAACGAAGGATGAATTCAATCTCCCCGCCTCTACATGAAACGATTCGGTAGAATCATCGGACTTGTTTGCATACTTGTTCAACTTGAAACTGCGATGCGTTTTAGGGTCCATCGAGTCCGAATGCCCACCTTCAAACCAACATATTGCACCCGCAGATCCTCCAGCAATTACCGTCCCACGAAGAGCCGATTCTCTCAGCAGATCACTCAAACCTAGATGTTCCCATCTATCCACTGCGTAGAGCGTATTCCCGCCGCTTACTAGTATAATGTCGGCCTCGTTCACTGCCTCCTCCAATTCATGTCTGTCCACGTGTTGATTCGCCACGTCCAGTGATTTCACGCTGACTCCCATCTTGATGAACTCGTAGGTCTGCTTGTGACGACTCTCGGAAAGGTCGTAGGACGCCGTCCCAATGTAGAGCAACGACAGATCCTGAGGGGGGCGTCCGGTCAAGGCAATCACAGACGGACCAACGATGGACATGGTCTTACTTGCAGTGCCTGCAAAGATGCCCTTTACAGAGGGATTGGGGGTGTAAGGGACGCGAAAGGGAGGGCATGGTGCGATGGGTTGCAATGGCAATGATGCCGATTCGACGGGTCGCTTGGGTTGCAGGGCCCTGCCTCGCGAGAGTGGGATTAGATTTACTTCCATACTATCAGGTGCGAGTATTAAAGTTACACGCTCGTGTTGGAAAGAAGGGAGGGAATGGAAATTATTATTGTATTGTGCCTAATAATTCCAAATGAATTATGAAAAATGCCAAAGAAACCGGCAGCAAATCAAAAGAACACAACTTCCCTCGGCGGCAGTTTAGAGTGACGGAGAGGAATTTTCTTTGTGGCTCTAATTATGTATGGATTCCTACATGGAGAGAGTCTACTGCCTGGAATCCTCGGCGACGTCATCACTCCCTCGGTTCATAAAATAGTACGTAGGAGTATTACCATACGAGCACTATTCTACTCTAAGTCTAAGGGGGGCGGGGCGTCGTACGATGAGCACCATCAACTTCCTCCTCCTGACGCTGTTGCATCTCGCATACAATCAAATATCTGCTTTGGCATTCGTCCTGCGCCGGGCCGCCGCGACTGCAACGGCATCATCGGCGACATCGTTGCCATTAGCGCATGTCGAGGTTGTCACGACGAACCAATTACCCGCACTGCTTCTCGAGCGTGTGGACAAGATAATTGACCCGTACGTATTCAACAATGGGGAAATAGATAGGAAGAATATATTAAATAGCGTCGATCGGGAGCATGTCGAGGATGTCTGTTGGGCCAAAGCGTCGTCGTTGCCATTCGAGAGTGACAGATCCACGTGCAGTTGGCCTGGTACATGGAACCCCACCGAATACGAATCTATCCACATAGATCCGGGAAATTATTCAATAGCCACTCGAACAAAGAAAAATAATCCATTATTGACTGGAGATGAAATTGAATGTCTGAGAGGAGCATCTGAATTTTATTGGAGTAGAATAGAGGGGGATCACGAGACCTCTGAAAAAAGTCGTTTCACCTATCAACGAAAGGGGAATAGCGAGGCTCACCTATCAGATGTGGTGAAATACTGTCAACGATCTGACTTGAATAGTTACGATGTGGCTCCCCTGGTGAACGACTTGTTATTGAATCGGATCTACCCTTGGATTCGAGCATCTTACCTGTCTCGGGAAGAAATTGGGAACGATTTGGAATTGTTCGTATACGATTCGCTGTTTATTCGATATAATACCACGGCAGCCAACTTAAGTAATGATACCAGCAATGGGTCTGGTGAGAATTTAGAGAGTGTCGGTGCTGGCCAACCACTGCATCGTGATTTGGGATACGTCTCAGTGAATATCATGCTCAATGAAGAATTTGAGGGAGGTGGGACGTTCTTCGAGGACCAACTCCTTTCCTTGGTGCTGTCGGGCAATTATGACAACGAGATTCAACCACTGAAACCTTTAGGGCCAGGGCATGCAATTGCTCACTATTCAAAAAGTAGACATGCCGGAGCTGCGACATATGCTGGTGTTCGTGATATTTTAGTTATTTTCTTGGCGGCCAAGGAGAAGACCCAATTTACCGATGCCAACAGGATGTGGAAGGCTCCCTGTTGGGAACGTAACGCAAGACTGAAGGTCGGTGCTCGCACTTATTGCTCAGTGTTAAGTAAAGAGGATCAAATGATGTGCCGTATACTCCACCATCGACTTGCAATCGATCAAGTCATGGACGATGGTGAAGCTTGGCATTACCTCGGGATGGCCATACTTGACTATAATGATCACTTACAACTTTCTGATATCGCTAGAGGTGGTATAACAAGCATGGAGATGGAGCTGGCTGTGGCTTGTCTCAATGAGGCTGCCAAACACACACCGTGCGATGGTCGACTGTACAACAACCTTGGTATCGCTCTAGAACGTTTGATGCATTGTCAAGCATCCAACTCTAGGATCATGATAGAACAACGTGAAAAAGCAGCAGAGGCTTACAAAAAATCGATGTTGATTCACTCGACATGTCAAAGGATGAGATGCAATGTCCATGCAGATCATATAAGCACTTGTCTGAACTACGGTTTATATCTATCAAAGCTGGACCAGTTTGGTTGCGCCATTGATATATTGTCAAGAATTGTACATCAAACAGATACCCTTACTGATGCTGACAATGATCTTGATGAAATACGGGCACGACAAAGGGTAGTTAGAGACGCAAAAAAATTGTTGGCTTTTTGTAAAAGCCAACGTTTACCGAATCCGAGGTTTGAATTATGTGATGGAGATGATTGTCCTGTGCTAACTAGGGCTATAGACCAGGCCCCTCAATGATGAGATCGGTTGGCAAAAATAATATTATCTAGAGATTATATTTCTCTTTGTATTAACACATTTCGCTCCTGAGCATAAAAGCATGGCATTGCCTTGACAGCCATGAGAAAATGATGGTATGGTATTGGGACAGCCAGTACGGCAGACTGGTATGACCACACAAAGACTGCCCTCAACCTTAATAGGATGTCATTAATGCACCTCTTCTTAACTGGATGTCAAGACAGACTTTGTCACACACACAAGCACCCACGAAAGCGCCCCCAGAGATGATGTATCAAATAGAACGTCATCAAGTAACCACAGACCACTTGCAACTGGATTCAAGCAGTCACATCGAATCAACTGCAAGAATGATCTACCCCCATTCGTGCCACCGTGAGCTCCCACCACCCTGGTCAAGAATAGATGTACATTGTGAAACCTGTGCTGCCCCCCCCCCCCCTCCCCCAAGAAAATATCTCACAAGTGCCCCTCCCCTGTAAAATTGAGCCGGACCTTGCTAAGGCTTAAAACCAGAAGCTAATGGACTATGCTAGTGTTCCTTCCTCATAGTCGGTGATTTCGCCAACGCTTTCCCCAGTACACCATCCTCGTAAACTGTAAAGTAAAATGTATGTAAGAGTCGGCTAAGAAACGAAACGGAATGGGAGCAACGGACACCTCGACTCACTTCCGCACGTCTTCCCACAGCCCATCTAGATCTCCACCGAATGCCAGGTAATCAGTTAAGACTTCCTCGCCCCTCTCGATGTCGCGAAGCGTAACATCACCATACATCGCCTGTTGCCCTAGATGGCGTTCAAAAACAGGGCTGAAAGGTGGAGTCTTACTCACTAATGTCATACCTAAGTCCTTCGTGAATAATGATTCCGCACTCATTTCGTTGAATGGGTGATTGTCTTCGTCGCCGTAGTTCAATGTACCATTGCAACCATGATTCATAAACAGCAAAATACAAGACTCAACCACAAAATGTACTTCACCCTGTGATGGCGCAAAGCGTTTTTGAGAGACGTCATAGATACAAATCGCAAACGCAAAAAAGCAATGCAACTTCCGCGAGCTCATCAACTAACCATCAACATCGAACCAGTGCCGTACCCTTGAATAGTTAGTCAAATTAAGGTTGATTGAAACAGTGGTAAATAATGAGATAGAAATAAAGAGATGAATGTATCCGTGAATTCAAACAAGATCGGCGAATTCAGACAAGAAGTATCCTACGCACCTTCTGCATATGTGTATAATTGAGCAATTTCATCTTCTACAAACGGAAATTCATTCGATTTTTCCTCTGACCATTCAACGAACGACATAATAACGGACCAAGTCGAAGGCGGAAGCTTAAATCCCTTGACGCTTTTTTCCACACCAATTGAAGCCCGCGATGGAATATCCCGAGTCGCGAACAATCCCCGTCCCGCACGTTCCCCAACACCACTTTTGCCGACTCTCAAAGTATCCAACGGGAGGTGGATTATGTCGCCTGAATACAAATCTAGAATCTCATCACAATCCCATCGAGTTTCATCCTTGACCTCTTGCCGACAGTATGTCGTTTCCTGTGCTCTGGATGGTACCTGATAGCTTACCATTGTGGTCGCGTCGAAGTATCTTAGAATGGGCTGTCCTGATTTTGTTCTGTGAAGACGTTGCTGTAAAGCGATTTGAAACTCGGGAGCGTTCCTATGCCATCCTGCCTTGGATTTATAATCCTTCAACGCCACGAGGTAGGACCACGGCATGTGAAAATGGCTGTGTCCCTGCAATAGCATCAATTGGTGAGAAAAAAAAACCTTTCGGCACTCGGTCAAAGTCAAAACAAAACTACCTTCCATACAAGAAAATGGTACATACCTCATCGTAAGTATGAATGCTTTCGAACCCTGACTGCTCTAATGCTTTGATCTGCGATGAGAGACAGGAGATTCGCTCAAGGTTCAACAAACGTCATAAAAATCTCTCAAATTTGCGTATGTTATCTTACCATGAGTCCGGTATTCTTGAACCGTCCAACCTCATCGGGTGGATCCGTGATCATTCTTGATTTGCCCATTTGAACTACAAACTGAAGAAACAGCGGAGAAATCAGGTGAGATGATAGCACATGACGGCGATGAAACCGACTTGCAAAAAAATCCAAACAAGGAACATACCACGCCTTTCTCCGTCAGTCCATTGAACAGCGAGTCAACGAAGGAGGTACTGTCGTACAATCCTCCGGCGATTTCGAGAGACGTCTTAGGATCCAGAGCGTCCATGATGATGACGTCGAACTTCTCGCTGTCATCCTCCCTGTTCGCCGCCGCGTCGTTCCCGAATCGATCAACGAACCAAACGAAGGCGTCCGCGTACATAACGCGCGCTCGCGGATCGTCGAAGCAGCTAGTCGTGACGTCGCTCCCCCCCCTGTCGATGTCGCCGCAATACGACCACTCCGGCATGTGCTCGGCGCAAATCCCAACCAGCTCCTTGTCGATCTCGAGGATGATCACCTCCTCGACGCTTTTGTGCTTGAGGACCTCGCGGAGCGTTGCCCCCTCCCCGCCCCCAATGATCGCTACACGTCTAGGACCGGGATGGACGAGCATGGCCGGGTGGACGATGCTCTCGTGGTACGGCGCGTCGCCGTACAGCGTCGACTGGATAATACCGTCCAGGAAGAGGATCTTGTCGGGGCCGAAATTCTCGGGGTGGGTCGATTCGTACGACGACCCATCCTCGCCGTCGGATCCGCTCATTAGGGACCTGCGGTACATGCTCACGTCCCGTATGTTCGGGTCCGCGACCTCGTATATGTTCACGCTCTGGTGGGCCGTCGTCGTCGACAGCAGAGGACGCTTGACGTCGAAGTCCAGTTTCCCGAGGACGTACCTGCCCAGACTTCCGTCGAGCGGATTCGTCGATCGGACGTATCCAGGCGCGAATCCCTCCCGAAACCCCCGTAGCTTGTGCGACCAGAGCATGGTCGGTCGAACCGGGTCCACGACGGAGGAGGAGGGCACGCCGAAGAGCCTATCGATCGACGGCAGCGTCGGTATCAGCAGGCCACCGCCGCACGTGAACAGGTCCATGGTTATGACCCCCTCCGCAGGCCACGTGTGGAATGCCACGTGGCTCTCCAGCAGCACCCCCGCGCAGCTGACCCCGATGGGGACTAACGAGTGACAGTGGTACGACAACAGAGTGAGCCTCGACTCGTTGATTAGCTCGATCATCGCCACGGCGAGTCGTTCCTCCGAATTCAGGAAGTTGGAATCCACGTCCTTAATGTCCACGAGGAGGTGCTGTCCCGCAGGAAGGTGTAGACCGTCCGAGTCGTCGTTGTGATCGTTGTCCGACGACGACGACGACGCCTTCTTCTCCTTACCGCGGGTGCACGCGTTGGACTCGCACGGCACCCAGCCGTCGTCCCTGCCGTCCCCGTCGCGACCATCATCGTCGTCGTTTCCCCCGCCGCCGGAGACGGACGCCTTCCGGAAGTCCGGTCCGCCGTCGAACTCCTTCCTGCTCCTCGACATGATCAGGCTACCGGTCCTGTCGATGTGGAGAGTGTGCGACGTCGCCGCCCCCGCCATCTGGAACGTCTTGGAGGCATAGGTCGTGAAGGGCACGTCCTTCCCCTCGATGACCTTGGGAGCGGGGAGCTGTTGTCCTCCCTTCTTGGACATTCCCCCAGAGGAGGTGGGGGGGGGAGGGAGGAGGAGCCTCGACGGTCCGTCGTCGTTGTTGTCGTCGTCATTGCCGGTCGTCGCCGAGCCGCGGTGGCGGCGGGCGCGCGGATAGAGCTGGGAAAGCAGCGCGAGGCGAGCCGCCCACCCCACCGCGAAGGCCAGCACGACGGAGATGCATAAGGACAATAGGAGGAATCGCGCCGACAGGACGATGGAGAATCGGGACCGTCGTCCGGCGGCGTCGTCGCCGGAGTCGGTCGCGCGGCGGCGGACGACATCGCGCTTCTCGCCGTTTTGACCGGTCGTCTGACCGTTGACGACGCTCTTCTTGCCGCTGTTGCCGTGGCCGTTGCGGACGCCTTCGACCGCGTTCTTGGCCATTTTATTGTGACGCGGTTCGATGAGGATGCGGGTGGGATGGATGGTCCTTCGCTTTTATGTGCGCCGATCACACGAAATGATGCATAAAAAAATTGGGCTTCTCGCTGGGTCAAAATTAAGACCTGGTCGTACCATAGCCGCGCCGCCGTACGTACGTACACATTTTTCAGACTCTAGTAGAAAAAAATGAATGTAGCGCGGAGAGAAACAACCGTTGGCTCTAACTAAAACAGTTCCTCTGTTCTACATAGACTGTACGATACGTTTGGCATGAATTTACCATCGGGTCCCAGAAAATCGAGAATTTTGCTTCGCTCTCACGGAGACTATTGTTGGGCAGGTTGAAAAAATAGGAAGTCCCACTTTGGGCATGGTTCGGTGATCATTTCTGGCTGAGATATTCGAGGCTGTGATTTCTTTGAGGCATTGGGTAAGAGTAATTCGGGTCTGACCGTGGAGAGCAAATGAAGTCTGTAGTTAGAGTAGATGAACTTAGGTACACTAACACTCAGACCCAAGTAACTGAAAACATCTTGAACAAAGCAACCTCTAGAGTCCGATCTTGAGGCAACTATTCCAACAATCAACATCTTGGGGGGGGGATCT
>JALLAZ010000080.1:0-36903 GCA_036939755.1 Stephanodiscus triporus
TTATTGCTGTTGTTTTTCTGCGTAATGAACAGAAACCACTGTCATCTTCCTTCCTATCATTGTCTGAAACAACACTTTCTCTCAAATCTCCATGACTATAAGACATATCGTCATACGATAAGAGTGATCTATTGGATGCAAAAACATCTGAACTGCTGTGAATTGATAACGCTGGATTGTCATGGTAAATTTGTCGGTGAACATCGTGTGATGATTGAACATCAATAGATGTCCTGCAATGCCTAAGGTGATGTCTGAAACCCTTCAAATGGCTATACTGACCAGAGCACTTCGGGCACTGTATTTTCTTAGTGACGCTCATTGTGTATTGTGTAGTGTTCTTGGCTAGATCAAATATACTGGATCAAATTTCAAATTTATTGCATCAAGTACAAAATTGATTGTATCAAGTACGCAATTAATTTCTTAATTGGGGTATTTATAAAATACAGGTGATGGAAGCAAGGGAGCTTGTATGTTATGGGGACGGGGGGAAGTAAATTTCAAGAGTAGTTATGCCAAATTTTGAATGCGAAAAAATCAATATTTGATACCAGCTACTGTACAATGTACAAATTTAGGTGTGTAGGATATTAGTACACTTGAACAATCGGCAAGAAATTTCAAAAATTCGAATTTGTTGTTTCTTTTGGGAAATTTGTTGTTTCTTCGACAAATTTCTGAGACTAGTATAACCACTACATTCATATACATACTTTCAAAACAAATTTATATAAGTTGGGAAAACATTTTAAATTACAAGAAAAACCAAAATTTGAATCATTACCGCCGTCGGTAAAAACAAGTATTTGGATCCAGATACAAATATTTGGATCCAGATACAGTTTTTTGTAACTGGATCAACTTCCCCAAATGAGACAACAAATTCCGCCAGGGTGAAAAACGATCATCTTCTTTTAGAATATGTGTAGGACTTAGTTGATTAATGTTTCTCAAATCATGTATTGACTCCAGACTTCACATCTCAGAAAGAACACGGATTCACATGTTTTTTGGAGCTCAATGTTCTTGTTACCGATCTGCTCACCAGGCGAATTATTTTTGCACGCGACTATTGTCACGCATACACAACAACATGTGCTTGACTTACATGCACCTCTTGGCAATTATTCCTACCTAGAGGAATTATATCTTCACATTTTGTACGTAAGATGTACCAGTCATGGGAATCGAGCATACTACCTAGATACGTACTTTATTGCTGGTACGTGAAGTTTCTCAGTATTTAAATTAGAACTTTTGTTATTCCAGTGAGGCTGAGGGAAATAGGTACCTAGTTGCCCCCCCACATAATAGTATGTGCTCTAAAAATGATAGGCGCCAGCCGGCATTCGCGCGCCGGCCAGCCCAATGCTACAGTCACGAGCTACATATGTAGGTTGTACCTAATACTTGCAAGTTTCAATTAGTGGGACTTGTAAAAAATACTTGCACGAAAACTGCAACGCAGATGAGTTGCACAAAAACGTGCAACTCATCTGCACTTGGTACAAAACCCACAAATTCCTACGTGATGCCGTGCAACTCATCTGCATTGCACATTTTTGTGCAACTAATCTGCACCAAACTTGCACGGAATTTGCATGGAACATGTACGGAACTTGCACGCAAACTTGCTAAGTTCTATACCAAGCTACATACGCAAATAATTCCGCCCAGTGATAAAAAAGATCCATTCACATCAAAAATGGCAGTGTGTCACAAGAGTGTGCGCCCACACTATTTCCATCAACCTCAGTGTTAATGGTCTTCTTTTTTCTGTCAGTTGGGGAAGCAGGTAATTTCCCTCCTCCCATTTATTCCCTTTTAACAAATTTTTTTCCGGAGTGTTAACTTCTTGTTCTGTAGATTTGACATGGGACTTGAAAGAAGAGCGATGTTTTGTGTTTAACGGCCTCACCAATTGGGGACATCTTCTTTTAGAATATGTGTAGGACTTAGTTGATTAATGTTTCTCAAATCGTGTATTGATTCCTGACTTCGCATCTCGGAAAGAACACGGATTCACATGTTTTTTGGAGCTCCATGTTCTTGTTACCGATCTGCTCACCAGGCGAATTATTTTTGCACGCGACAAGGTTTCATTTTTATCATCATTTTTCGAAGTCACAATCCCCCATCTCGCCCGCCGACCAAAGTTAAGTCAAACACAATGAAGATCATCAACTACATCATTTCCACCACAATGATTGTGGCGTTCAGCATCCAGGGTGGGTATAGTGAGGAAGAACCCACTGTTGGTGGTCGTCCCCTCATTCATCATGCCAGTCAAAACAATGGCTATCAGAGAGAGGGGGAGGAAAAGGCACGCCACCTTGAGCAAGCAGTCTTCGCGTCCATGTCTCTTGATGGATCATTCAGCCTCGCGGGAATAGAAACCCAATCGAAGAATTCGGCAAGAGAGGGGAAGTCGTCTAAGTCTCCAACCACGGGGACGAAGACGCCAACCAAGTCTCCAACTGCACCAGGGGAGGCGAAGCCATCCAACAGCAAACGATCCAAGTCATCCAAGTCGTCAGGGTTAGGGCTAACCATAACACCAAGTGAGGAACCTTCCAAGATTCCTTCCGAGAGTCCTTCCGAGAGTCCTTCCGAGAGTCCTTTCAAGTGTGGAGTTCCCATTCCTGACGATGGTTCTCTTACTCTCAATTTGGACGTCACCATCCCATATGAGGGAGCCTTTGTGACGAATATGAGAGTGTTAATAGACTTGACCCACCCAAACATGTCTGACATGATTATTAATCTGAAGGCTCCTAATGGGAAGGTATTGAATTTGTTCAATCAACATGGAGGATCTGGAGATACCATGGTAAAGACCTGGGTGAGCTCTGAATCCACTACACCCTTTTCTTCAGGTTCACCCTCATATGATTATCAACACTTTGCGGCGACAGCTGAACAAAATGTTGGACCTGATGGTTATGCTTCCGATGCGTCATCCTTCGCAGATTTGTATTCTGGATTCATTGGTAGTTGGACGCTTGCAATGCAAGATATTAGAGCTGGTAGTGAGGGGAAATTGTCCAAGTGGTATATCTTGATTAGTTTTCAGATCCCCAATAGCGCTGAGGGAGCTCAAACGTTCTATTTCATCTGCGACAATTGATGATTTTGTGTCCTGTGTGTTTGTCGATGTTACATGTGAATATCTGTGTTTAGGTTTGAATGGGGTGGCGGTTAGCAGGGCTGCATTCATCATTTGCATCAACGCTGAATGACCTGAACCGACCTGACCCACTTAGTGAAAGAGGAGCTGCAAAAAAGGTTCCCATGCATACTGTACAGAGTGATGTTTAGTGAGAGTGAGGGTGGACATAGAGAAGCTTAATGTCCTTTTTTTAAGTGAACTATTTTCATCTTCGATCGATCTCCTCGCTGCTTGCTAGCATAGCCCACAAAGTTGTGAACAATTATTTCTATTCCGAATCATTGTGGGAGGGAGGCATTCCATTAAAAGTACAACCCAGCTCTAAGTAAATTGCTCATTGTATGTCATGGTTACACCAGTGTATTTTTCCTTTTGAGGGTTCAACAAGTGAAAAAGTACCCAACGCTAAAGCGAATCTAGAGTAAGTAGTTAAATTTACAGAGGGAGATGAACAAAAGAGAAGATTTTGTGCCGTAGGGTTCAATAGGTCACAAACTAAATTCATATCCCGAAAGAACTCATTCATTGAACCGAATCCCCTGTCCTCGTTTTCAAGTCGAACTGAACTTTACGAACACAAATTGTCTCTACTATCTCACATGTAGCCCATCCAAGGACTACACTTGAACACTGGCACCCGCGCACAAACACCACCCACATCACACACTCACGGTCCATGGGTAAAAATGTCATCACGGACCGCTCGCCACCAAGACGAGGGCGGGACCGAACACCCCCAGCGCGCACAGCCCGTACGCGAGCGGGAACACGTCCCTCGCGTTCTTCTGCACGTACAACGCCGCCAGGTACAAAATCGCGCCGTAGTACGGGAGTATGCCCAGGTACCCCCCCAGCTCGTGCATGCGCAACGGGTCCAACTTCGCTTTCAGGTAACCGAACGCGTATTCGTTGTTCTCGGACCAGCCGGATCCTGGGGGAGACGCGGACAGGCCGACGTTGCGATTGTCGACTATGGCGGAGACCAGCCGCTGCTTCTCCGTGGAGGTGAGGAGGGTTAGGCCGGGGTTGTATATGGTCGTGTCCTCGTCGGCGATGGCGATGCCGTCGCCCAGCTTGATGCCATCTGTTCGGGTGTGAGGATGGGTGTGGGGATGGGGTGGGGGCGGAGGTTAGGGATCGGCGCGTGGACGAGGGATGTCATGGAGCAGATTGATCATCGGTGGTGCGTGTGGCGCGTGGGATTTCGAGGGTTGCGTCTCGGGGATTCGTCGTCATCCCGGGGGGGGGTGGGGGGGTGGGGGGGGGGGTGGACTCCCATCCCTCCCATGAACGACGCACATCGAAACGAAACGATGCGAAAATTAATGACCCCCTTCATCCCCCGAAGGAGAGATGGTCCACGTCGCATGAACACTAACTCACCGTAGGTAAGCGTCCCGCCCACACCCTTCCCCTCGGTGATGATCTTGGATATTTCCTCAAGTATTTTGTAGGTCCTATCGACGTCTCCCGCGTCGCTTCGCAGGCGAGCGACCACCCCCGTGACGGTTTCCGAGGCCAAGTCCGAGTCGACGTACGCGATGGCCGGGGCCGGCCCCATCGTCGTTAGTAGAGGCGATAGGAGCAGCGCGAGTCCGAGGGACGCGGACGCGACGCCAGCGGGTAGGAGGATGGGAGGGCGGCGCGACGACGGCGGCGAGCGGTCGATTCCGTCAACGGAAGATGGGGGGGCGCGAGGCGCGACGTCGCTCCGGCGATGGGACGCCAATCTCAGGGGGTGGCGGCGCACTACGACGGCATTAGTCTTTCCGCCGCAGGAGAAGGAAAGCGTCGCGATCGGGAGGGAGGATGCGACGATGGCCAATAGACATAACGACGCGAGAGACCTCGAGGCGAGAGTGGTGGTGGACGATGCGTTCCTCATCGTCATCGAGATGGCGATGTGAAGATGATCAAGTCCGCCTACTAAAAATCACTAAACCATTCCACTCACTCATTCCATGGCACTGCTGCTCACGTACCTGGTATCTATCTTACGTACGACGCAACGCGGATACATACTTCACATTCGATCACGTGACGGGTCTTAATTGCCACTAAAAAAATAGAGTAGGTACGATAAGCAGAGATCAATACTATGCCCTCTTTGAAGGAGACTAAGCTGATGAAGAATCGGGCTGACGCGGAGGATAACGTTGAAAGAGAGGATATGATCGAGGCCCTCAAGAGTTTGAATGGGATGACGAATTGTGCTGACAGGGAAAATGACGGAGCGGCCATGGAGGAGGAGGAAGGTGGAGGGGACGCAGCCGAGGTCCTCGGAAAGGCGGCCGAGGAGGAGAGGGCCGCCGAGGCCGTCATTGACGTCGACGAGGAACAGGAATCTGAGGACGCTGATGGAAAGGATCTCATCGACGTCGAAGAGGGAAGGGGATCTGACGACGCCGATGGCGAGCCCGACGAGAACGTCGACGAGGAACGGGAACTTGAAGACCCCGACGGCGAGCCCGACGAGAAGACGACGAAGGCTACGACGACGACGACGACGACGACGAAGGAGAAGGGAAATGAGGAATTGCCGGGAGGGTGGAAGAAAAGCCTAGTGCCCCGGAAGAGCGGGGAGAAGTACGATCCATACTGGTTCTCCCCGAGGGAGGCTTACAAATTCAATTCCCTTTCCCTGGTCAGGCGATTCCTCGCGTGTTTGGAAGAGGCCGGCGGGGACGAGGCTGTCGCGTACGATTCCTTCCGCAAGAGGAGGAGCGGCAAATCGTCCGGGGACGAGGTCGTTGCCGCGCACGATTCGAATAAGTCCAAGGGCAAGAAGAGGAAGAGCAAATCCCTCGAGGCCGCGACTCGCCCGACCTCGCCCGAAGGCTGCGTGATAGATATATCGAAAAAAAAGAATCGCCCCAAGAAGGAGGATGGAATGGACGACGGCAAGGAGGATGACGGCGACTCCGACGAGGAGCGGATGAGCGACAGTCCCGCCGCCGTGGTCGCCGCCGTGGGCTTCGGATCCAGCACGAAGAAGGGCAAAACGACCGCTCCCAAAAGGGTCGGCGATGTAAAGAGAAGGAAGGGCGGCGGCGGCGGCGGCGATCCTCCGGCCGTCGCGATCGCCCCACGTGTCGCGGGCGGCGGGAGCGGCGGCGACTGCGACGAGGCCCTCGCCGACAAGGACGTGATCGACGCCAACGGGAGGCTGCTCGATGCCATCGCATCCGGGGACTACGCGACCTACCGCGACCTCACGGCCCGTGACCTGACGGCGATCGAGCCGGAAACGGGAGGGCACGTCGTCCAGGGGATGGATTTTCACAAGTATTACTTCGACCTGATGGGCGACGGGGCCACGGGGGGGGAGGATAAGCGGAAGCAGCGACCCGTCGTGCCGGTCGTGATCCACATGATCTCGCCGCACGTTCGTTGGCTCGGCGGGGGAGAGGGCGGCCGCACGGTCGCGGCGGTAATATCGTACCTGCGATTGGATCAGACCGTGAAGGATGGCGACCCGGTCACGAAAACTACTAGCGAGACTAGAGTTTGGGAAATTAGATGCGGTCGATTGGTTCAAGTGCACTTTCACAAGTCGTAATGCATGCAAATAATTCGAGAAGAACACTTAGGAATGGTCGAGACGTGCGAGCCAACATGAATATGGAATCTTTTTCTGGCCTGCATGAAACAACCGTCTTCATAACAATACATCTTTATAGGTATTGCACTCAGCTTAAATTTATCTCAATGCGCTGCATGTGCATTTCACGAACTTCTATTGCCAGTTCCCGGACGAGCCTGTGAGAAGAGCCATCCCGACACCGAAAATGCAATCTAAATACACATTTTCTGCTGCAGCTTAAATCCCTCTCACTCATTTCTCGCGATCCATGACAGCTATCTGTCACACTCTCCAAGTCAAAAATGCCAATTCGACACCCCTTATTTCCAAACGACGACGAAAGAAAATACTATGTACAATGCAGGGCAAAGTTTCTCATTTCCATGTAATGACAATGATCGGCACCGGCGCCTGGGTGCTCTTAACAACGTGTTCTGGATGGAATGTCGAAATCGTCAACTTGTCCGTCAGGCTCGGCATGACGCGGATGATATTCGACACCTGTCCCGCGAACTTATCGAAGCTCGTGGCCGACGTGGGCAAAAAGTTAGGCAGCACCACGTAACTCTTCTGGCCGCGTTTGGGCCTGTCCAGGAGCGACACGGCGTCGCCGTCCACCGCATTCAGCATGGCGAGGTTGTTAAAGACGAACTCGTACGCGGCGTCGACGTGACGCGTTTCGGATTTGGTGAAGGTCGACGTTTGTTCGTTGAATGCCGGATCGTTCTGGAGTACCCAGCTCTGCGCCATGCTGAGAGGCGTTTGGGAGATTATATGTTTCTTGCCGAATGCCTGGAGATGCGTAGAATATGGAGATGATGGAGATGCAGAGATGTGTCAGAGTGAGGGAGTTATGAATCGTCGAATGATTCCGAACGCAAATGAATCGGTCGCCTCATACCTCTCCCAGTGCATCGTAAAACGGATCATCGACAGAAGTCGACTTCTTCGCGGCGCTCATGGCGAACAGCGCCTCCAACCTCCTGACGTCGTCGCTCGTCACGACGCCATTCTCGTCTGCTGCCTTCCCGACACCGTCCCTCGCCGATCCCTCCTCCATCGCGGCCTCATCCCTGCGCGAGCCGAAGTCCGGCGGCGGGGTGCTCATCACCTCGACAATGACGCTTGGGTACGGTGACCTGCGCGCCTCGTCGCGTCTCTTCTTGTACTCCTGGAGGTTGACGTCGACCTCACCCTCCTGGTCCTCGTGCTTTAGCGATGCGAGCTGTTCCTCGGGTGTGGGCATTCCATACTGGGGGTGGAGGTGGGCGCAGTTGATGGACACGCTACATTTGCGGGCGATTGACGCGAATTAAAAAAAAACAATGGTTGAGAGAGAGAGAGAGAGAGAGATGTCATATTATCGACGATTTACGAGCGAGCCGTACTAGCATGGCCGCGAAAAACTCACACCCAATCCTTGCGGCCGTCGTCTTCTCCGTCGGCCTTCTTCAGGACGAAGTCCCGCGCCGCCCTCCTCGCCTGATTGATCGCCTGCACGAGCCTGTCGAAGGTTTGAAACGTCGACAATTCCACGCAGTTGGGGATGACGACAACGTTCGTCGACCTCATCGTGACGGGCTGATGGGTGCCGTCGTCCGTCCCGAGCCCCGCCTCGACGCCGCGCCCGTGTGCCTCCCCAAGCTCCCGCGCCTCCCTGACGCGGCGGAAGACCCCGCCCACCACCCCTGCGAGCTCCGCGCCCGTCTCGCACACGTACGACACCTCCTTCCGCGCGTACGGATTGTCCTTCCCCCCCTTTTGCTGATGTTGTTGCTGTTGCTGTTCCCCCTCCGCCTTCTCGTCGGCGAAGTGCAGCTTGCCGTTCCCGCCGTCCTTCTTGTTCTTCTTCTGCTGCTGCTGCTGCTTCTGTCGCGTCAACTCCGCCTGATTCGACCGATCGAGTGTCTCGCTTATCCACCTCTCGGTGTTCGCGAGGACGGACCAGACGTTGGCGCCGTTGGACCCGCTGCCGCCGCCGCCGCTGTTGGAGGGAGAGGACGAGTCATCGTCGCGGAAGGAGAAGTCCGATCCGGAGTTGGGCTGATCCTTGTAGCGCAGGCGGGTGGCCGTCGTGCGACTGGGGGGGCGCCGGTGGCCGCGACGCAGGAGGGCCGTCGGATGGGGGTGGAGGTAGGCCGACGCCGCGGGGCAGCACGCCGCGAGGAGGGCGCTAGTTTGAATGAGCGATGGGAATTTCATCGTCCGCTTCTTTGTAGGAGTATTAGTGTCGTGTGATGTAGTTGTTGGCTCGGGGCAAGGCCAAAAAATGACGGAACGGAATCGCTGTTGTGAAACAAACTGTTGAAAACCTGAATGACATCTGGCTGCCGCGCACAGCTGCAGCTGCGTTCCGATGTTGTGCTATGCGCCTGTTTTTTCCCCTTTCCCCGAGTGAGTGTGTCTCCTCCCAATATTCTCTTTGTTCTGGCATTCTGCTGATGGACGGCCGATTTGGGGGGGAACACTTCGATTTATGACGTTTCACAAAAGGTGCACCCAAGAAAAAGATTTCCTTCCCAGATAATAAATTTCAACTTACCAGTAGTGAGTACTCCTCTACGTACTTCATCACCTGTCTGGGTGGAAATGAAGGTCAAGACCTTTTTTAAGAAGTTTTAGACCCCGGACGCAAAGAACAAATAAAATGTAGCGGCACATCCAAGGAGAGGTGATGCTTCGGAAGAAGTTTGCCGTGTCTGTTTTTTGCAGATGTTCACACTCGCGTAAAAGTTCGCTCTGGTAGCTCTTGGCGATAATCGCTCGTGGACCTCGCGGGATGGATGGTCACTCAGGAATCAGTAATGAATGGCAGGAATCGTTCAACATTGCATCACATTCTTAGGAATCAATATTCAGGTGTCCGTTGAATCACTTCAAATTTTCGCACGACATCTTCTTATCTCTGTGGGACGTATCGCTCTCTTCCCACTTTTTACTGCATAATTTTTTCCGTAGAAGCCTCCACTGCCGCCGGCACGGAGGCCGAGTCGAACCCTCCAAACAACGATCAACGGCAGCGGGAGGATGAGAAGTGGCACAAGCTTCGACGACAATGGCGGCGACAGCGGCGAGCTAGCCGCGTCGACGATCGACCGCCAGCGGGGGTCGTACCACGCCGACGACGACTCGGACGTCTCGTCGAACGTCTCGTCGAACGACGTCGACGACGAAAATCCCGAGGCCGCCGCCCTTGCTCCACCACCCATGCCGCTCGTGGCGGCGGCGGCCGCCGCGTCCGTCGGGGCGATGACGAACGACACGAGGAGGAGGTACCGCGCCCCCCTCCCCCGCACGAGGGGGGGACGATGTCTCGCCTTCCTTGTCGTTTGCCTACTCCTGGCGGGGATCGGACTCGCGTTGGCATTTCTAGTGTTCGACGTCCTCGGGGAGGACGGATCAAACGCCGAGGACGAATCCGACCGCGACGTGGACGTCGACAACGGCGGGGAGGGGGGAGCGCCCACAGACCCGCCGAGCTCGACGATGACCATGCCCGAGCAAGACGATCTGGGCGGCGCCATCGAGTATCACGTCGTGATGCAGGAGGTGTCGGACCTGGCGTCGTTCTCGGACCTGGGAGGCGAGGGGTCGTCGTCCTCCCCGCAGCAGGAGGCGCGCGATTTCATGATCTTCAAGGACATGCTGCCCCTGGCCGTCGCCGACGAGGACGGCGAAACGGACTGGCAGCAGGCGACGACGAACGTCGACGATGATCTCATCGTTCCCGGCGCCGCCGCCCCCGCCGCTGCCGCCGACAGCGGTTCTTCGCGTCCGTACCTCGACATGTCGTCACCCGCCTACCGCGTCGCGCAGCGATATTCGATCGTCGTGCTGTACCACGCGACGAACGGCACGAATTGGTTCTCGTCCGACCTTTGGCTCGAGCCGGGAGTGCACGAGTGCAACTTCGTGGGCGTGACGTGCGAATATGCAAATATGCCACCCATAACGCTCAGGGAGGCGATATCGGATCCCGACGCATTGCCCCATCACGAGGACGGGACCGTCGACGTGATAATCGAGCGGGTGGTCGTCGCGATCGACCTGCCGGAGAATAACATCGGGGGGATCATTCCGCGGGAGGTCGCGGGATTGCCGTACCTGCGCAGGCTTGGACTTTGGAGCAACGTCATCGGGGAGAGTATCCCCCTGGAGCTTGGTGCCCTCGCGAGGCTATCAAGCCTCCTCCTCGACGATAATCTATTCATGGGGAACATACCCAGAGAATTTGGGATGCTGACGGAGATGACGGACCTCTCCCTCGGTCCGAACGCGGGGATATCCGGACGCATACCCGAGGAGATCGGCGACATGTTGAGGCTTGAACGATTGAACCTCTCGGAAATGTCGCTCATGGGTCCCATCCCGACGTCGTTCGGACGACTGACGAATCTCACGGAGTTGAACCTACGTGGCAACGAGCTCGGACGCGGCCTTCCCAAGGAGATGAAGGATCTCGTCAATCTCGAATTGCTGATACTGAGTGATAACGACTTCACCAGGAGCATCCCCCGATCGTGGAGGAGCTTGGTCAAACTCGAACGACTCGAGATCCAATCGAACGACATGTCCTTCGATGTCGACGAGGATATCTGCTCGCTTCGGAGTAACTCGGAGGGGAGTTTCGGATCGTTGGAGACGTTTGTGGCGGATTGTGAGGGCGTCGAGCCCAAGGTCAGGTGTGACTGTTGTACGTCCTGTTCTCGGTAGGTGTGCGGGGTATTGACTCGAGGAATCTCTACATGTTAATAACGAGTGTTGACATTCATATGTTTATTCATGAAGTCTTGGCTGAATGAAATAGATGCGTGAGCGAGATTTGACGGTCAATGGTACTAAGAATTGAGTTTATGTTACATATCAGATGAGTAGTACATTAAGGCTGCATAATTCGCCCATTTCATTTCTAGCGTGGGATGATGCCAGGATCAAGAATCTAAACTGCATGGCAATGGAAGCCTCGAAAATCAAATCGTCAAATTGGGCAGTTACGGTTGTCAAGATCGTCATGAGGATTCAGGGAGGATTTAAGAAACAGGCATCTATTTAGTATCTACCAGGTGTGAAAATTTCACAACATTCTATTCGTACATACCTCTTTTGCCAACGAAAACGTACTTATTGATACAGATCCGCACCAACATGAAAGAGGAAGAGGAGAGAGTAGGTGCTGGACTCGATAACGAGCTGACAGCATTATTGCTGAAATGGGATCTGGAGGACGCTGCCAAGGTGCTTGCTAAACATGGCTGGAAGTCAGTATCGCGGCTGAAGCGCTTTAATAGCGACATGCACATGGGCGAGCTTGGTCTTTCCTCGGGCACTGTGTGCGCACTAGAGGACCTGCTTCAGGCGTTGACGACCGACTTGACTGGTGAGACAGTGAATTGTCGTGCTCCATTCAAGGACAATTCTGTCAATCGTCCGCAGGATAGTAAGGACTGTACGAGTCTCTCCGGAGCTATATTGGAACAGATGAGCGGCGTTTCTCTCATGAATGAAATGTTTGCCACACACCGACATGGCAACTATTCAGCGGCTGAAGCGAGACTCAGGAAGAAACGCATGGCTAGGTTGTTGCTCTCGCTGTATCTTTTGCTGTGTGCTGTGGCTTTCTTATTGCAACCGAAGTATCAGCGAAAACAAAAGTGGTGGAATTATTGGTAGAAATATTGCGAGAAACTAGAAAAGACACCTAGTGATCCTCTGGCACCCCTCCGGTGTCTGTGTCATTCTTACTAATTATCTAAAAAGGAAGAAATATCTGTCTTGATTAGTACAGTCGATTATTCGGCCCTCCCATAAAATCGTATAGATGTACCGTCGGCTATACTGACCAAATTGAATCCACACTTTGCCATACGTTGAATAACTAAGCTTTCGATATTACGAGCCGCAGACTTTCCTCCATCGATTTTAATTGCAATTGCATTTAAGGATGACCACCCTTTGCCCTTCGAGCGATGTTGCGAGAGACGACGCGAGAGAGAATCGGATTCACCCACATAATACCTCATCTTGCTCTCGTCATCTCCGATTTGCAGAATATAGACGCATGATATACCTTCCAGTGACGGGGGGGACATGTAGAAGGGAGGTATATGAATGCAAGCATCTTTTCCAACTGTCTCTTCAAGAATCGTAAGGGCATGGTGAATATTATTCCTACTAGGGGTATGATGAGCCAAGTTTATTCTGGATTCCCGGGGATGATATTCGGTATTTGCATCACAATATCTAGAAAATTCTCTGGCACGTTCGATAATAGACTCGGGGAGACCAAATTTTGAAGCAGTCAATAGTGCCAAACTTTACGTACAAGCAGCAGACATGTTAACCTGCGCTTCAAAGTGAATGAAATACTCACAGGATTGACTCACCTGTTGGTACAAACTCCATCCTCTAGTGTATATGTCCATTTCAGCTCACCCCGACCATCCTCAGAGATAGCCATGCGTTTCTTCCTGAGTCTCGCTTCAGCAGCTGAAGAGTACGGTAGATTTAGTATGCCATGCAGGTGTGTGGCAAACATTCCATTCATGCGAGAAACGCCGCTCATCTGTTCTAATATGGCTCCGGCGAGACTCGTTCCGTCCTTAGGCGAAGTACCTCTGCCAATCTCATCTACAAAAACCAATGACTTGCGTCCACACGACCGAAGAAGGCTTGCAACGTCTCCCATCTCGGCACCAAAGGCTGACTTGTCTTCTGTCGGCACATCGGCGCTTGCCCCACGAAGAAAAATCGAGTCAAATCTTCTCACAGATGACCCTGGATTGACTGGAGCACACAGACCAGCGTTGATCATTAGGGCAGCGGCGGCAGTAGAACGCATTAAAGTGCTCTTCCCGCTCATATTGGGCGCCGTTAAAAGGAACAATCCATCAAGATCAAATGAGTTAGCGACCGACTCAGATCGATCCATCCAATATGGCCACACACATTTGAAATAGCCAGCGGATGACTCTTTTTTGTCATCATCCTCATCATCATCATCATCATAGACTGTCGCGACACTCCAACCCTTTCCATTCGAACTAGCAGCGTGATGCGCAGCGGTTGCTAAAATGAGATTCAGATGTGACGATAGCAGTATAGCAGCAAGGTGACCGCCATCAACTAGATCCCAGCTGAGTCGTGTCAAAACTCGTTCTACCTCGCTACGTGCATTATTGCAAGCCTCGATATAATCTGACAATGCCTCTTGAACTCGCGAGGTAGTGAAACGCGTGCGAAGAATCTTTCCATTTCGATCACGAGGGTTGAAATAATGAGGTTGCTCGGCATTTCTTTCCTCTGATTCGTCGTACTCCGAGGTAGAATTTGATGTCTCATCATACACGGTCCCTTTTTGTGTTGCCCATGAGGGAATCGATTTTATCAATATTAGATTGTTAAATATATCTTGAATGATAGGGCTCTTGGATTCTTTTGCTTCGGACAGGTTGATGAAGTCGCAGTCGTTATCGTAGCTAATGCTGTCGTCGCCAACACCCCAAAAGTCTAGGGCAACTGCCTCAGCAAGGCGTCTGGCTTTTGTTGGAACGCTTTGGACGGATGGTTTCATTGCATTTGGCTTGATTCTGCCCCTCCATATTGCCTCATTTCGTTCATAGAATGCCGCAGGGACGACGTCACCGTAATAGCTTACGCAATCCATTACCCGAGAATCGTTTTCATTATTTTGACCAATATTCTGAAGGGAATAATACTCCATGTTTTGCGTGTTAATCACGCTTTCGATCATCTCCATCGCAACTAAAAACTTCTTCCTCAATGCCAAGGGATCTGATTCTTTGACTCCAGTATCATGGCGTAAAATCGTCATCAACGCGTTCACAATACCAGAAGATTTATCTTCCCCCCCCTGGTCCAGGAGTAGAACATCAGATGCCGCATTCAAAGCAACCAAAATATCACGATATACGGTGGCGCTGGCTTGTCCCGCCCGAATCAAGGAAATCACCTTCCCGGATAGAGGTGGAGCACCTAGCATCAATGGTGGGAGCGCTCTGTTGCCTTCATCTTTCAGCGTGCGCACCAAATTTGACATGGCATCGGAAATTTCAGGAGGGGGGGGGATGAGAAGCCACCGTCGAAGATATCGTCGGGAGGACAATGGCGCTGAATCCGGCAACAACGACGATATCAGAGAGGGTATGGCGGGATCGGACATCAGACCCAGCTGTGTCGCCGTTTCCAAGTGTAGCGGGCGAGTTATTGCTTTCTTTCGGGACGATGATGGCGCCACGATAACCGTGAAATCATCGGGCGTCACAACCGACGCCTCGAGTCCTCGTTTCCTCATCGGTGGAGACAAAGAGGACGAGGAGGACTCGCTCGTAAGTTCGGGGTTGCGGTGGTCGTATTCCTCAAGACGCAGGAATGCCGAGACGATAGTTTGCTTCGCCCGTTCGACGTCCGTTAGCCCAGGCCTGGGATCTACCACCAACGATGGAGGCAGCGTTTTGACGCGAACCTTTCCCACCATCGTTCCACCGCCGACGCCTCCAGCGCGAAAAAATCGCTGGGACGACTGTTGTCGTTGCGTCCACGGCAAGAAGGGGAGACGATCCGAACGTCGCTGGGATTGAGTCGTCGTCGATGGCGGGACATAAAATATGGGATCTGCGGGAGGGAACGCCGCGAGACGGCAGCACACCGCCTCGCTCGTCAATCGCTCCGATATCATCGCCGTGCGTTCCTCTCCGCAAATTTCAACGAGGGTGTATCCCGCGTTTGTCTCGATGACGCCGACGTGGTTGCGCCCGGGGGAGGATACATCTCCGTGAGAGGGAGATGGCGCGTCGTCGTCGGCGGAGGCGCCGCAATCGTCTTTCAGGACGAGGCCGTGCATGTAAGTGGGATTCGCCGAGGATACCACCTGGGACAGGTACCGCGTCTTCAACTTGCTGCTCTTGCCACCGCCAGCGCCACCACCGTCGGCATCCGCATCCGCATCCTCGTCGTGTCTCCTCCACCCGTTCCCCTCCCTCCTCTCCTTATCGTCCTCCTCGTACACGGCGACGCGGAATCCCGCGTTCGTCAGCTTGTCCAACGTGTCCTGCACGTTCCTCCACGGACATCCGGCGCGCGCCCTACCCGCCATGGGATTCAGCCCGCAGTGTTCCACGAGCATGACGGCGTCGACGCCGTAGGATTCGTAGAAGTCCCCCACGCGCATCAGTATGACAACGTCGGGGAAATGGGCATTTTTTTGCGATCGGACGTAGGATAGGAGGGGGGTGGAGGAGGTTGTTGTGGTGGCGAGGGCGACGGCGGCACCGCGCCGCTGATGGGATAGCGGACTGGCGTGGGGATCGTACCCCATCGGACAAGACGCGCGCGTCGAGAGCTGCCGCACGAGCGATCGCGACGAGGACTTGGTCAGCGACAAGAGCGGTTCGATCCAGTACGGATGAATGGCACTCGCGTCTAGGCCGGCATCATCCTCTGGTGGCAATGCGTCGGCGTCGGCGTCGGCGTTCGAGTTTTCATGAATGGCATACTCGTCCACATCGTCCACGTCGCCGTCGTTGACGGGAAATAAATTCATGACCATCCTTTCGTAGGGAGACATTGAGATATAGCCCGCCGTCGCCGTGGGGAATGACAAAGATGCCGCAGATCCAGGCGAAATCGGCGCATCGTCGTCATCCTCGTCGACGTGGCAGCGAATGGACGTGCTGGTTCCTCTTTCTTTTTCACAATCACTTTCCATTACGCCGATGACATCGCGATCATCGTCCTGTCCATTGTCCGACGCGGCATTCGAATAGTTGGCAACGGCTTGCATCGTCGGCCGACGAACGCCGATGGACGTCGACGACGAAATAGGAGAAAAATGTTTCGGTCCGACGACGCCGACATTGCTCGATGCGAGCAACTCCCGGCATTGCAATACCAACGTCGCCACCTCCCGCCTCCTTCTTCTTTCCGTAACGCCGGCCAAGATGTCGTCGTCGTCGTCGTCGTCGCCATCCCCGTCGCCACGATCCATAATTCGCAGCAGCGTCGCCCTGTCCGTGGGTCCGCGCTCGTCGTCTCCGGGATACAAGAGGTTCGAAACCTGCCGCGGACTGCGCGGGTTGACCGTCGCGCCACCGTTGAGGAGCGCGAGACGTCGGAGTTTCGACTCCAGAGAAGAAGACGACGATGGCGATTCGCCTCCCGGTCCGTTGTCGGGAAAGGGCGAGTCTTCCGCCGCCGCCGCCGCCGCCGCCGCCGTCCACGTCGTGTCGTGGAGTCGTCGTCGGCCGTGATCGACGGTCATCCGTCGTGCCATCCCCCCTCCCGCCCTCCTCCTCGCGGGCATGTTGTTCCGTCCGAGGAAGGCGACCGTTCGCATCGTCCTCTCGCCCACTACCGCGGTCGACGACGATAACACGCGTGCCCGCCGCCGATGTTGTCCCATCGTGCGCCAACAACGCGCCGCGGCGACCGCGTTCGCGGCGGTCGACGTCGTCATTGGACGGCCGCAAATAAAAAACGCGACGGACCGGATCGGCGTCGTCGTCGGCAGGAGGGCGACGACGATCGCGAAACCGACGATGAACGCGAGGGCACACTCCTCCCCCGCTGGACGCGATCGCGGGAGTTTGCCCATGCCCGCGCTCTACTACCTAGTGTGTTGCCATGTCCTTGCTAGCCACAAAGCAACACATTCCACCTTCCTCAAGATAGAGAGCACCTAAGACCGTTCCATGAGTCCCACGTGGGCGGACCCGTCCGTAGGATAAGACCACTCTATTGTGACTTGCGTCAGGCCAGGGAGCCCACCGCCCGCCCCGCTTGCCCACATCATCATCATCGTCATCATATCATCATCCCCATTCATTTTCTGCCCCAAACTTCTTTCCCTCGCTCCGTCCTTCCTTCCTCGATAAGTAATAAAAAATATCGTTGCGTTTACGCATCCAAGCAATATCTAGTTTGGCGCAGGCGTAGGGTGGCGTAACGATCCTCCTGACTGATAGATATATATTAATCACCCGTCATGAAGCTCGGCGGCGGCATCGTCATGGCATCCCTCCTGTCGTCGTCGGCGTCGTCGGCGTCGGCGTTCCTCCTGCGCGCATCGACGACCCGGAGAAACGGCGGCGACGTCGCAGGTCGTCGCCTCTCCGCCCTCGGCGGATTCGGAGGCGGCGGCGGCGGCGGGGGGGGGGACGGCCACGATCGGCGGCGTGGCAATTGCCGTGGCAATTACGCCGCGATTTCCTCCCTCCTCCTCCTACGACCGAGTCCCTCCGTCGTCGCGGGGTCCGCCTCCTCGTCTCGCCTGCTCTCCGCCACGATCGCGGACGAGGCGCACGCGTCGATCGCGGAGTCCGACGACGAAGACGGCGAAGACGGGGAGGGGGAAGGCGAGGGGGGGGAACTCCCCACGAACGAGAACGATCCCGAACTCCTGAGGATACGTCACACCTCCGCACACGTCATGGCCATGGCCGTGCAGAGGATTTTCCCGGAGGCGCAGGTGACCATCGGACCTTGGATAGACAACGGATTCTACTACGACTTCTACTTCCCGGAAACGAGGGACGTCGTCACGGGGGAAATCATCGCGCCCGGCCGCAAGCTGAACGACGACGATCTCAGGAAGGTCAAGAAGTCGATGGACTCGATCATATCGAGGGATTATCCCATCGTCAGGGAGGAGGTCACGCGCGACGAGGCACGAAGGCGAATATCATCGACGAACGAGCCGTTCAAGCTCGAGATACTCGACTCGATCGAGACCGAGCCGATCACCATATACTCGATCGGGGATCAGTGGTGGGACCTGTGCGCGGGGCCGCACGTCGAATCGACGGGCAAATTGCCCAGGAAGGCGATACAGCTCGAGAGCGTCGCGGGCGCGTACTGGCGAGGGGACGAGAAGCGGGAGATGCTGCAGCGGATATACGCCACCGCGTGGAAGGATCCGAATCAGCTGAAGGTTTACAAGAAGAGGATGGAGGAGGCGAGGAAGAGGGATCACAGGGTGCTGGGGAAGAAGTTGGACCTGTTCAGCATCCAGGTTAGTTTCGTTTTTTTTTATGTATATATTATTATGCCCGCGTTGCGTGCGTGCGTTGGCGCGGAGCATTTGTCCCATCCTGGACGGCGAGGGGGGGGGGAGGGGGAGGGGAGGGAACGATGCCGTGTGGATCTTTTTCATGTCTCTTCGCCTTCTTGCACGACCCGTCGTTGTTTTTTTGTCTTCTGACGCGTTCGATTCGTTCGCGTGACGTGACATATCAACAACCAATAAAACAGGAAGACGCCGGCGGAGGACTCGTCTTCTGGCATCCCAAGGGCTCCACCGTCCGTCGCAAGATCGAGGATTTCTGGAAGGAGCAGCACCTCGAGCAGGAGTACGACTTCGTGTACTCCCCCCACATAGCCAACCTCGACCTGTGGAAGACCTCCGGCCACTACGACTTCTACCGCGAGGGCATGTTCGATCAGATGGACGTAGAGAACGAGGTGTACCAGATCAAGCCGATGAACTGCCCCTTCCACTGCCTGATGTTCAAGGACAGCATCCGGAGCTATCGCGACTTGCCGCTCCGATGGGCGGAGCTTGGCACCGTTTACCGTTACGAGCGCAGCGGGACCCTCCACGGCCTGATGCGCGTGCGTGGCTTCACCCAGGACGACGCGCACATCTTCTGCTTGCCGGGACAGCTCCAGGACGAGATCGTCGGCGTGTTGGAGTTGACGAAAAGCATCCTGTCGAGGTTCGGGTTCGACAAGTACGAGCTCATGATATCCACGCGTCCCGAGAAGAGCGTGGGGAATGATCAGATCTGGGAGGATGCCACCAAGGCCCTCGTGGGAGCGCTGGACGAGCTCGGTTGGAAGTACGGCACGGACGAGGGCGGCGGGGCATTCTATGGGCCGAAGATCGATCTCAAGATCAAGGACGCGATCGGCAGGACGTGGCAGTGCTCGACAATCCAATGCGATTTCAACCTGCCGGAGAGGTTCGATCTGGAATATGTCAGCGCCGAGGGGACTCGAGAGCGTCCCATCATGGTCCACCGCGCCATTTTCGGTTCCATCGAGCGTTTCTTCGGCATCCTCATCGAGAACACCGCCGGCGATTTCCCGTTCTGGTTGGCCCCCGTGCAAATGAAGTTGCTCCCCGTCACTGACGCCGCCTTCGACTACTGCAAGAAGGTGGCTGCCAAGGCGAATCGCCTCGGCCTACGCGTGGAGGTGGACAGGGGGAACGAACGCCTAGCGAAGCAAATCCGTAACGCGGAGCAGAGTCGCATCCCCATAATGTCAGTGGTGGGCATGAAAGAATTGGAGGAGGGCACGTTGGCGGTGCGCAGCCGCAAGTTGGGGGATTTGGGCTCGTTCGCGGTCGATGATCTTTTAGCGGAATTGAAAAGATGTGATGGCGCCGCTGAAGAAATGACGAAGTTGGGGGAAGCACCAGACAAGGGTGAGGCGGAGATCAGCTCGAAATGATCACATTCAATCACAATTAATTAATTTATGTTCTAGAACAATATTTGGAGTCATGTTTGAAACCCTACTCCTTACCACACAAAAATCCGAATCGTTGCTTTACGTTGACAAGATAACATCTATTCAGCTGGTTTGGATCATATTACACCGCACCGTATGCATAATTGCTGAATATATGATCCAAACAAAGAGAGAGAGATTACCTCGGGCTATCTCATCGGAAAATTCCTTGGATGACTACATAACTTCCAACATCCCAAACCACTGCCTAGACCACATCTGCAGGTAAAGAATTCGTTTTCTGCTTCTTACTTAGAGTCGCAATGAGCATTTCCCTTGACCCATCAACATTCAACCTTTTCGAATGAGCTTTCTGGCGGAGTTCACTGATGCGCATCGTGATGAGTTCACTCTCACTATCCCCGTCAGTTGTACTTTTCTTGTCTTCTCTTGCCACGGCTGCCAAAATATCTCCCATGAAATTCCCGGGAGCATCCTTAAAAGATATCTTTTTCAATGCTTCAATTTTATTCTCTGCTATGAAATCCATAACTGACTCCTTGATCAAGGCTCAGTTCTTGGACTCCGCATAGAGAAGATTATCGATCACATTATCCATTGTAAATGTTGTTGCCTCCACAAAATGCACTTCAGCCTCCAATTTCAGATTGATAACTCCATACTTATCAATTATCAGCCGCATCGATGATTTCCTTGGCATGAGACTCAAAAGCGTAATCCAAGACTTCCCCCCATACATTTAATACAGTAGGTGACGGAAAATAGCAGGCGATACGTCAGAGATTTGGATCAGAGCTGTTTGGCGCAGTGCTGATTCACACAGGACGGCAAGATGGGTTGAAGATTGTTGCAAGATGTTTCAATGAGCGTGAAACTGTCGCCCCCCCACCTCAATCACGACGTTGGCAGATCCCTCATCCAAAAACATGCGTTGAATAACTTCGAACGCAAGTGGATTTACTGGAATGAAGTTTTTTTTATCGACCATCTTGATGGCAACCTCGATGACTAGGGCCTCATTTTGATAAAGAACTTATATTCGATGTTGATGCTTTTGTCTAAGAAATTATGGAGAAAAAGGAAGACCATACCTTCAATTGCTTTGTTGGATCCACATGGACAAATAATTATTTGCCATTGATGGCACAAGCAAGTGAATTCGGTTGATTCCTGACAGATCTGTGAATCCATTGAAGTGGACCTTAGTCGTCGCAGACACCTGTGCCGCTGTAGTGCTAGAAGAGTCCATTGTTCATATTTTCTTGTGATGTGTTTGATAACCGATGTCCCAACCCTTTGTTGCTGATTCAGTAAGCAAATCAGTTGTTGAAAATGAAAGATCGACCACACGCCACATCTAAATCGAACAGCCATGTTTTCCTCTGTTGACTTTGCATTTACTGCATTTCTCATCAAACATGCAGGATTCAATCCGCATCATGTAAGTATCCTTCTACGGGATTCTCCAAGATCAGCCCACAGGGCTTATCTCAGTTTGGAAATTACTATGAAGTGATGTTGTCATCGCGCATCGCCCCCCACCACTGCCATCGCTTACCTCCATTATCGCGGCGACACCTCATCAAATCGTCTTCGCCTGGTCGTATTTTTTGCGTGTCTGTCTTCTACTGAATTCCTACGTGAAGCTTACGCTGGGGAGTCTTTCCGTTGTTTTAGTCCAAACAAAAAAAATCAAAGATATTCCCCGCAGAATGACAAACTTCCCCAACGAATCAACCATGACTGACAACAAACTCCGCTGCGCCCTAGTCTTTCGCCTCAGTTCGTCCTCAGGCGGCAAGGCCTCTGAGTCCACTCTCCTCGCAAAATATGACCACGCCGCCGACGGCAAGGAGAAGAACTACGCCGACGCCGTTGGCATGGTCGTCGGCGGGGACCCCCCCCGGGGGATCAGCGAGGAGGGCATGATCGGGGGGTTCAAGATCGTGCAGAGCGATATGCATCAGATTATTTACGGCGCCGACACGCAGGGGTTGTGTGAGTCTGTGTTACCGCATGGGTGATTTTTATTCGCGTTGATTTCTTGTTATTGCCGCCGAGACATTGCGCGGTCGTCAGAAGGTCGACGATCACTTGTCCTTGGCTTGGGCTGGCGATCTTTCAGCCAAGCCGTCGATGCGGTAGGATTTCTCGCCGACAAAACGTCTAACTGAGATGGAAACGTACTTCATTACACCCCCCCCCCCCCGCGCGCACTTTTCTCACACTATCTCTGCCAAAAATATTGTAATACTTCAACAACACAAACGAAACAAACAGGCCTCGCCGTCGTCACCGGACTCAAGTACCCGTCCCGTACCGCCGTCCAAATGCTCACAGAACTCTACGCCCCCTACTCTGAGCAATTCTCCCTCCAGTTCGAGGCCGCGACTACGAATGCATTATCCAAAAAATCCAAGCCCCTCCTATCCGAATATTGTAAAAAGTACGACGATTCCACGAAGGTCGACAAGGCTTCGTCCCTGAATGCCAAGGTCGAGTTGGTCAAGGGTACGATGCAGGACAACATCGCGACGATGCTACGGAACACGGAGCAGGCCGAATCGCTGGCGGAGAGGTCGAACCAGCTTAACGAGCAGGCAACGGTCTTCCAGAAGAAGAGCAAAGACCTGAGGAAGCAGATGAAGTGGAAGAATATCAAAATGACCATCATTTTGGTTTCTTTGGTCGTGGGGATATTGGTAATCATTTTGGTACCTTTGATTATGCGGGCGAAGAGGGCAGTCACGGGGAAGAGGATGTTAAGGGGAGGAGAATTGTTTTTGGAGGAACTTGGTGATGAATAAATTATTGGCTTAAGCTGATCTGATGGAGGTGTGTGCACTTCAGGTGCGAAAGGGTCGTTGGCTTATAGCAAGAGGAGTAATACGCAGCGCAGCCTTTCCATTTTTTCCCCTTGGTCTTTCCACTGCTCCCCCCCTCTGAAATGACGATTAAGCTGAATTCCATGATAATTTTGTTTGAATTTACCGGTCACACATCATCATCATCTGTATCAGTTTTAATCATTGCTGCCTCCTCCAAGTCTAACATTAAACCGACGACATCTTCCCCGTCTTCAGCATTGCTCATCATGGCCCGTCGAATCTTCATCAACGTCGAGTTTTCTCCCTCGACTTCTTCGTCTTCTCCTTCTCCCACTTCCATCATCATGACCTCATTCTCCAACTCTTCCATTGCCTTTCTTATCCGGCCGAGCGCCCCCGCGTCCTCTTTTTGCATCGCTATTTTCCACGCCGATTGCAATTGGAGTTGCTTCGCTTGTTGTTCAAACGTTAAGGATGGCTTTTTGTCCGTGCCGACGCCGCCATCACCACCGCCGCCGCCGCCGCCGTCGTCACCCTGCAGTGCGCCCTCGTTCTGTATCCGTCTTAACGGATGGTACAGTGGCAAACCATTGTTTCGGATGATTGTATCAATAACGTCATTATTGCTCTTCTCTCCTCTGTCACGATCGCCGACAGCGGGCAGTATCCAGCAATATCGCGTTGTTGCGGTTGTCGCTGCAGCAGTGGCATCGTTGTCACCCGGCATACTCTTCCGATCTTCATTTCGCTGCATCTCTTCCAACATACAGAGTAATCGATTCGAAACTTTCATAGTCGGGATGCCATAACTTGACCTGGCAGTGGCCGTGACGATACTGCTCTTAATATACCTCTGACACAGAGCCAACGAAACGAACGATGCCGATGTTTCGACGTTGTAATTTTGCGATAATTCTTGTAATATGTCGCTCGATATCTCCAATTCCTCCTGCAGCCGCCGTTGTTGTCGTACCGACGACGATGACGTTGTCGATGACGACGGAACGGCGTACAACGGAATCTCCAACATCTTTCCGTCGTCGTCGACGGAGCACTCCAACACGAATCGAATGGGCATCCCGCCAATGACGATTCCCCCGTCCATCGTCCCGTCGACTTCGTCGTCGTCGCGTCCGACGACAACGTCCGCCGGATGTGCGCATACCTCCTCCAATCTCACGCCACGAAGCCAAACTCTAGGCAATTGCGCCCTCGCCCTCTGGCTAGGCGACGCGTCGATGTAATCCCCCCCGGCGTCGGGTGGCAAAGTCGTCGTGACCAACGCGCGGACGTATTCCAACGCATCTCGGAATTCGCTCGCGTCGTCAACGCCTCGCGCATCATCGTCGTTGTCGTTGTCATCTTCGTCACCGCCTCGCGAGGAGTCGTCGTCCATCGTCGCCCTATCGAGTCCCAACTCGTCCTCCACTTCGGCGATTACGTCGTCATCTCTCTCATTTCCCCCCTCCCCCTCCCCCTCCCCCTCCCCCTCCTCGTCCTTCTTCTCCAGCAACGAGAATGCGTAGTACACGCACGCGCGACTCAGAGCGTCGGGCGGCAGCACGTTGGCCATGTCCACGCCGTTCAACAATTGCAGGAACGTCAATGCCTCGGGAGACGTCGCGGACGTCTCGTCCGCGAACGTCCTCGAGAAGAACGACGGCAGTCGTTCGCCGTCGTCGTCGTCGTCGCCGCCGCCGCCTCCGCTCCCGCCGATCGAGTCGTCCGCCGACGAAGGCGCGGGTGGGGGCTTGGGCGGAGAGGTGAGGAAGATCGGGAACGCCACCACCGCGTCGCGATCGTTCCCTCTCGTCGTCGTCGTCCTTCCACGATCGTCGTCGTCGTCGTCGTCGTCGTCGTCGTCGTCGTCGTCGTCGTCGTCATCGCGATCGGAAACCACGTCGGAGGCCGACGATCGGAGCAGGGCGAGGAATCCGAACGGCGAGACGGACACGCCCGCCACGTCGACGTCGCGGAACGTCCGTCCTCCTCGATCGTTCACTTCATCCCCCCCCCCGCATGATCGTCGTCGTCGTTCGTCGGCGTCGTCGTCGCCGCCGCCGCCGATGCCGTCGTCGTCGTCGGGGGCGGCAGGATCGCGCGAGTGGAGCGCGCGTCCCGAAGAAGACGGAGACGACGACGAAGACGGCGACGACGACGACGACCATCCCGAGCGGAGACGATCATGTCGTCGCCAACCCGCGGGAGGAGGGGAAAAAATAATAGACGACGACGGAGGAGACCAGCAATGCGAATGGATGATGCGGCGAGAGAATGATGCGTATGCCCTCGCCTGATGCAGCTCTATGATGATTATCAACGAACAGGACGATATCAGCGTCGTCAGCGGCGCCATCATGGTTGGGCGTGACGGAAAGATGGTGGCGAGAGGGGTGGTGGCGGGTAGGTATGTGGTAGGTGGCGAGGATGTGGTGTCATGTCCATCTCCTCAGGGTCTCTCTCTTTCGTACTACTGGATGACTCTACACCAGGTCTACGTGCGGTACGATACCATAGCGTAGAGTCGGTAATATCCATCTCCCGCCAAAAAAAACAATGCTCCTACTTACTTAGGGTCCCAATTATCGAGCGTTCTGCGCGTGTGTTCTGCGTTCTGCTCTCCATTTTTCTTGGGCTCATAACCCAGCTGAAGAACAGAGAACGCAGAACGGAGCTTCTTTGGGGTTATCGGACTGCAGCCACCACTGCTGTTCTGCCCTCGCCCGCGCGCTGCCCTCAACACCCGCGCCGCCACTAAAATTTTGCATCGCTGCCAACGATCTGAGGAGGAGGACGTCCCCCGCCTCCCCCTCCCCCGTATTCGACGATCCGTCTTTGAACTTCGCCCCCCTCCTCGGGATACAAGTCGCGCCACTGTTGATGACGCTCGTGCGGAAGGGCAAGATCGGGTGCGGCACGTATCACGCGGTCTACGCGTTGTCGCTGTGTGCGGGGTACGTCGTCGTATTCGTCAGGATGCTTTCGTACCTTCATGACGACGAATACGACTACGACTACGAGGGTACGACGTGCCGCCGCGTGACGATGGGACGTACCGGACGATGTCCATGCTGCTCCTGTTCGCCCTACCGTTCTCGAAGGCGAGGAGGGAATGGAATATCTCGGCGATCGCGTTCTGGTCCGTCGTCGTGCCGTTCGCGACCGTCGTACTGCCCGCGGCGTGGCGCCTCCTCCTCGGTCCGACGACGACGACGACGACGACGCGAGGGGCGGTTGTTTCCGCGACGGAGGCGGCCGTGTGGATCGCCATCGTCAGGACGTTCACGAGGATGTCGTGCGCGTACGCGCCGCTGTTCGTCGATATCGGGATCGGGATCGGGAAGTCGACGTCGAATCGGGAGGAGAACGACGAAGACGACGAAGACGACGAAGACGACGACGATCGAGGAGGCGGCGGCGACGACGATCGAGGCGGGGACGACGACGGACGCACGGAGGCGTCCTCGTCCGCGTCCTCCCTGTCGGACTGAGGGAGGGAGAGGGGGAGAGGGAGGGAGAGAGAGAGTAAAAACGATACGTCCGCTGTACTCACAATCTTTCGTTCGTTCGTCCGTCCACAATTATGGTATTGACATGTTGCTGTGCGAACAGTTTGCCTTTGTTTGTTATGCATCATGAACGTGAAATTGCTGTTTTATACATCTAATATCTATCGTAGTTTATGGTCCATTTATCATCGCCGTTGTCACTCTTTGCGGAACTTGGTTTCAATGCCCGGCCAAATACGGCATCGCAGCTGTCTCGCCTGTAATATACTAGCAGTTACTCCCACATTTAATACTCGGGATATCCCCCGCCAGCCGACCCATTTCAGTTCGAGTAATGTGGCCGATAACTCACACTTCAATCGCGTCCAAAAAATAAATGCCACAGACTGTGCCCCTAATCCCTGCACGGACTCTTCACCTGCTGCTGGGATGTCGAGGTCCGTCTTGGAGGATGCAATCTTCTCTTGGCAAGAGAAGCATATATCCAGAAGGGCTAGATCACCCACACCCTCATATTGGGCATACTTTGCCTGGCCGTAGGGTGGGAGCATGGCGGGGGTAAACCCATCAGCCCCCGCTAGCTCGCTGAGCTTCTTCGACCCGCACGTCAACTGACTGTGGAACAGGAGTCCGCATCCCCCGCAGCGATGACTGGATTCCTCAACAGGACGAGGGTTCCCACATTTTTTGCCCGAGGCACAACGGACCTGCCTATTTCCGTCGAAATGAGAGCGAAATTGGCGCTCGTCCATCCCCGCGGACTCGGCAGATAGTTGGATGCCATTTATCACGACGATGTGGCGGCGGTCGACGTCGTCGTCGGCATCGGCGACATCACCTGGCCTGACGACGACGTCCGCTGCCGTCGTTGACTCCGTGCCTACAGCAGTCGTGTCGGCAGAAGCGGGGAGATCATAATGCGCTGGCGTTGTCCCCCTTGGAATGGAGACGACGCGAGTTGGGGGGGCATATTGCTGCGGCCGAACTGGGCGGATGCTTCACGGAATCACAATGACACAGAATAATATTTAGGTCTCGGGGCTCTTTTTTCCCACCCGAAATATCGCAGAACGGCCTGTTCTCCATTTCGAGCGCGCCAAAATTCGCAGAACGGGGAAGTGTTCCGCGGAACGGGAAGCGCTCCGGAACACCCTTTTCGGGTTCGATAACCTGGACCCTTATTGGGAAAAAATGCGGAATTTTGACCGTCCCTAACCCTAACCCTAACCCTAACCCTAACCCTAACCCTAACTGGTACACCATATCCTTGTAATCGCGACGTGGCGCAGATCCTCTAAGCTTGATCCTATGTACAAACGAAGACGCTTAGAGAGTAGAGATTTCCAAAGAGCATAAACAATAAACATAAGGAGTACTTATTATTTGTACCACAGCCTATCTTTCACCATGTTTTCCCGATTAGTAGCTCGTCCATCGGCAAGGCGCGCCGCCGCCGTATAGTCCATGCTGTCCGCTGCCAACAACTATCACTTTTCCCCCTCCTCCCCAACGATGCCGACGTCGGCGTCCGCATCGTTGGGGAGTCCCCCCGACGTCTCGCGCGTCCTGTCCGCCATCGCGGCGGCATCCTCTCCCGATCCGGCCGTCCGCCGTCCGGCCGAGGATGCCCTGCGCGACTGGGAGGACGATTCTCCCGGATCGGGCTACCTCGCCTCCCTCCTCTCGATCGTCGAGTACGGCGTCGACGCGTCGTCGTCGTCGATGTCGTCGATGTCGTCGCATCCTTGCGGGGGGGGCGGAGATCCGATCCGCCTGATGGCCGCGATTCTGCTCAAGAACTCGATGCCTAGGGCCTTCGACGTCCGACGCACGAGGTCGTCGGGGAGGGAGGGGCAAGGGGAGGAGGAGGAGGAGGGGGAGAGGTCGCACGTTCGCTCCCGCCTGCCGTCGTTGCTGCTCGACGAGCGGCGCGTCGACGACGCCGTCGCCGTCCACCTCTCGCTCGCCCTGGCCGAATCGGCGTCTGCCGACTTCCCCGATCGCTGGCCGACCCTGCTCGAGGACCTCGTCGGCGCGGCGTCGTCGTCGTCGTCGTCGTCGTCGCGCACGCGCACGCGCGCCGCGAGGGCGCTACGGCGATGCCTCCGATCGATCAGGCTGCGCAAGGTCGCGCTGCCCGGGAGGGGGTGGGGAGGAGGAGGGCGGACGTTCAACCCGGCCGACCTCGGCGGGATGCTGACGAGGGCCGCGAACGAGAGGAGGGACGCGTATCGGAGGGCGTCTGCGATATTCGACGCCCTCCTCGCGTGCATCGTCGATAGCGCGCGTCGCGCCGCGACGGCGGAGGACCGCGAGACCATCGAGGCGTGGAGGGCCGAGATCGTCCTCGCGGCGGCGTACGTCAAGTGCATGACGGAGCTACTGCCGATGGTCGACGTCGGGAGGGGGGGGGGCGACGACGTCGATCCGCGCACGATCGCGTCCGTTCGCGAGCTGATGCTCGCGCTGACGTGGGTCCTCGACGCGACGGGACGATGCGTCCCGCCGCCGGCGACGACGACGACGACGACGACGACGACGGCGGCGTCCTCCGCGATGCTCGAGCGCTTCGCGAGGACGGACAAGCTATATCGCGCGTCGCTAATGTGCTGCACGACGTCGGTGCGGTTCGTGCCGCGATTTTTCGCGCCGCACGTTCCAGTCGTCCTGCGAGCGACGGTGGAGACGATGATAAACCTCGATCCGAGCGCGATGCGT
This sequence comes from Stephanodiscus triporus, assembly GCA_036939755.1. Classification (NCBI taxonomy): domain Eukaryota; phylum Bacillariophyta; class Thalassiosirophyceae; order Thalassiosirales; family Thalassiosiraceae; genus Stephanodiscus; species Stephanodiscus triporus. Next base: position 29,299 of record JALLAZ010000080.1, read on the forward strand.
TCCATGCCGATCAAGCGCCTTACGGGCACGACCGGATTCGTCGGCGCCGTGATCAAGTGCGAGGCGTACGACGGCACTAGGCCGCGGTCGGGTCCTGCCCGCGGCGGCGGCGGGAACTCGATCCTGGCGGCGCTGATGATGGGGATGGAGAACGCGTCCAACGACGGAGACGGGGACGACGACGACGATCCGGGGATGATGGCGGCGCGGGGCGCCGTCGCCTCGCTGTTGGCGGAGGGCGCGATCGATCGATTGTGCGAGGCCTTGGTGGGCAAGTTCCTTAGGCTATACCCCGATGAGGTCGAGGAGTGGGAGAACGATCCGGAGGGTCGGTACGAGACCGACCTCGCCGAGAGGACGCCCCTCGAGGCGAATAGTGCCCGTCACTGTGGCGGCGCCTTGCTGCTGACGCTGCTCGATCGAGAGACGGATCGCGTGACGCGAGCTTTGCTGGAGCTCACGCGGCGCGTGGTGCAAGAGGAGTCGTGGCTTGATCGCGAGGCGTGCTATCGGGCGCTGGAGCTGTGTCGCGTTGCCATGGTGGGGCGGGGGCAAAGGATTCTCGACTTCTCCGACTGGTTCCGGTCGGAACTCGGCCCCATGCTGCGCGCGGATTTAGCGGAGGACGCACCGGTCGCCATGAGGGCGATGCAGGCGCGTGCAATACAGGTCGTTCAGGCCTACTCGACGTCCATGAATGCGGAGGAGTTCGGCGTCGCCTTCGAGGCCATCGCTCGACTGATCGCGGCTCGGGACCTCGTCACCGCCCTCTGTGCGGCACGCTGCATCAGTCACCTCGCGCTGCTGCACGTCGTTGGAACGGCGGAAAGCAGTGAGCTGACGCACGTGAGGGAACACTCTGTCCTCGCGTTGGGTAATGCTTTCGCGCTGGCGAATAGGTGCGAATCGGAGGAATGTCTGAGGGTCGACCTGGTACGTCCTGGATGAGCTCGCTTCGCGTTGAACCCCCGTACCACACCTTTCGCCGACCTCTCACCGATGGAGTTTACTTTGCAGATGTGCGTGAGCGCACTCGTAGAAGCCAATGGATTGTACCTTGAGCCAGTCCTACAGGCCATTGCGGAGCAGTTACCATCTTTGTGGGAAAGGGCGAGGGATTCCGTTCCCATCCATTCGTGTCTTTTGTCCGGTAAGTTATTGTTCCGATTGATTGATACGCAAGGTTTTTGTCCAGCCTCTCTAAATGAAAACTCTTCATTTAGTTCTCAATCACTTAATAATGAAGATGGGACACGCAACGGTCGAGAACTATCACGTGCAGAAAGTCTTATTTCCTCTTCTTGATTACTGCACTGATATCTCTGTTCCTAATCGGGCAGATAATCTTTTGGAAGATGGATTGCGGTTGTGGCTCGTCACGTTATTGTCAAGCCGATTGGTGACAATGCGTTCAGCGCTTAGCAATGTGGGTGAATACTTTTGTATGTGTTTTGCCCATTGATTTTGATTTTACTCAACGGTGAATGTTTATTCTTTCACAAAGATGCTGCCACGGCTTGAGGTAATTATTCAATCGGCGTTGGAGCCGCATTTGAGTCTGAAAGTTCTTCAGTTCTATGCTATTCTTTTGGGGCCAGAGGTAGTCGCGACGCTTTCGCCTATCCTAAGTCAGCTGCTTGTGAAGCTGACTAGTTGCATTCATTTAGATGGGGACAGTGAAGATGCAATGGATGGCGATGAGGGATTGAAAGGCATGGACAGGGGAATAACTACCATGAGGAATGCAATTGCATCCTTTGAGTTCTCCGAAGCCATTATGCAACTTTTTCCCGATTTGGGTGTTTCCATCTGTGCTACTGCTATGTGCAAAGCCGTTTCGGCCATAGCTGGCAATAAGACTATGGCCGCACCCGTATTGGAGTCTATTTTTGCCTGTTTGAGTCGTTTGCTTTGGACAAATCCCAACTTCCTTGATGAAATTTTTGCAAGCGATCCAAATCAGGATGAAAAAATATCTTTTGTCATTAATCAGTTCATCGGAATGGTCACATCGGTCTCTATTGTTGTCATGATGAGCGCGCAGGCCCAAAAGATCTCATTTATCAATCAAAAGGGGGCTTCTCTTGCCCTGTGCTCTGCGGTATGCCGCTCACCGAGGGTGGCTCGCTTGACAGGTCGGAATGTGCTAGACTTTACTCAAAGACTGATAGAAGTTGAATCAATGTCTAAACTCGATCTAGATGGTCTAGTGGGTGCAGCGTGCGGATCAACGAGAAAAGTTGTGGGAGATGGGCCACTGGGTGATTCGGCGACCCGAACGTCCGAGATCTTGAAGTCAGAGTGAGAGCAATCATAATGAAAATCAGTTTTTCCTGTTTGTTTCTTGACTCACAATATGTGCCTTTAATCATGCGATATTCGAATAGCCCTTTGTTGACGGTCAGTCTAAGAGAGGCTTTGGAAAATGCCGAGAGGGCCGTGGCAAATGTGTAGGCATGTTGATGATTACGCAAACAACGCGAGTGATTTCTGATTGATGATGATGCGTTGGCTGGCAGTATCATACTATGTCACGTTGCCGCCTCTACAAAAGAATCTTGTGCATAAGATATTCACATAAGATACCCCCTATTTTATCATCTATCTCTGGATTTCTGCTTTTCTCTCGTTCCCCTTACTCCTTTGGCAACTGCTTTTCCTTCTGTGTTACACTCTAGAAACAAATCAGTGCGGCAACCCTTCCTCAAATAACTCCGCACCATTTCATCCAAACTCTGTATGTCTCACTTCAATATCGTGCAACTCTTCCACGTATTTCCGACCAAATCCAGGAGTAGCACTTCCATCCTCGCTGAAGTTCGTAGGCATGCCAGTGGCAGAATCCACTTCAAGCACTGTGAAGCGCAATTCACAGGTGAGGAAGGCGGCACCATCGAGACGCTGAGGCGACGCCGACAGGACGCACCATGCACAACCCATGGCCCCGGGTGGTAACATTTTAAGAGGGAGCTCCATCGTAGGCACGAGCGCTTCGTCTGATGACTCTGCAACGACAAATGCTACATTGGCCAGAGTAGGCCTGTCGTCGTTTTGATTGGTTGGTGCCGCTGTAACGTTCATCACTCTGGCTTGGATCACCAAACGTCGCGAAAAAAAATGCTTGATCAGAGTGACATCGGGATAATATGGCGAGGCTGCATGCACAGGACGCGCCTTTGTTGGCTTGGATGAGTGCAGTGGCTCACCCAGGTTCAACCTTTGCAGGGCGGGGGCGCGGAGCGACGCCTGGGACTTCAGCTGAGCTTCGGTCAGCTTCTGCTTGAGCTGGATGTACCTGGAACGCAGCAACGCAGATGCTACTGTCAATCTGCGCACTTCGGCTTCGCCCTCGACCACCGCGGGTATCAGAAATGGCCGAACGATGGCGGACATGGGAATGTTTTTGGGTAGAAGACGCAAAGCCGCTGACTTGTCGATCACGCTGCGACGGAGCGCAAGGACTTGGATTGCGGAAGTTATTCCCCTGTCCGAGTCGGGGTCCGTACTTAACGCAACTTTAATGAGAGGAATGTACGCGCATTCATAGGGCAGTGATCGCGTCGATCCCATGCCGCCGCCGCCACGTGCTTTTGCCTCATCCATCTGCGCCAGCTGCCGCTCGTGCCTGACATCGCAATACTCAAGTGCCAGATCGAGACTTTTCTCCTGCGAATACAGTATCTGGAGCGCGTCCTCGTGCCGTCCCAAGCGCCCAAGCAACAGGGCATGCTCACGCAAGAACAACGATGGCAAGGACGACAGGAGCCTCTCGGATCGGATTTTGGAGTCTGGCCAACTCAATAGCCGCCGCAACTTGAATCTGTATATGGCGCCGAGGTTGGAATCCTCCCCCCTGTCCTCGTCGCCACGCTCAGATATCACACCCTCGAGGAGCAGATAGGATAGCTCATCGTGCATATCAGCTATGCGTTCGTCAACCTCGTCGCGAGACGACTCGAGCAGACTACTACTTACCGGAGAAGTCGGTCGCCCGGTGGCAATGCCGATTGCCGACTCTAGGTACGAGACAGCCAACGCCCGGCCCGAATCCATGGGTAATGGACACGATGCTCTTCCGGACCCAGGAAAGAAGCTTGAGAAACCCTCTTCTGAGGTAGGCTGCCGATGCACATCATCAAGGCTGCCACCATCGACAGCCCCCACTGACTGCTGGGGACTTATGGATTTCAGAAATTCCACAACCTTCGACGGATACAACGGGTGTACAAGCGGATCATCCTCGGGTTTCATCATTCTCCACTCCTTCTCATTTTGCGGGTGCATCATCGTGAAGACGCTGAGGCCCAACGAGGGTTCGCGCGAAATCAAATCTCGCATAGCGCTCGACAGGAGCACTATACGACGGAATCGATCGTCGTTGCTTGACCATAACTCGCCAAGGTGTGTTGCAATATAGCTGTCAAACTTGATTTGCGACCAACCTCCTGCCCCTCCGATGCTGCTCGTGCTTCCCACGACCCCACCGACATTGCCGACGCCGCCACCGCCCACTGAATTACGAAAAGCCGGCGAGCTCATGCGCTCTTGCAGCACGTTTATTGCCTTTTCGTGACATCCGCACGACCGCAACAGCCAAACGGCAGACTCGACGAACTCCATGGTGGCTATCACCTGCGAGGCGCGACTGTTCGACGCGGAGGAGGAAGAGGAGGATATGGGGGCAGAAACCGACGACTGTGTCGTCAAGAGGGAGAACGACGCCATCAACATCGACGTCACCTCCTTGAGGAGTCGGTCCGCCACCAGTTCGCAAACGGCCACGGCGGCCTTGGAAAATGCGAGCGACGACGAAATTCCCACGGCGGAGGCGCATGCCTTCGAGGCGCGGATGGCGGCGGCGCCGTCGGGCGAACTCAGCTGATAACAGACTAGGCAGAGCAACGTCGTGCAAGTCAGGAGGAAATTCGACCCGAGGGACGAGATAGCGGCAACGTCGTTCGACTCCTGACTCTTCAGTACTTCGAGATCGACCGCCTCCACCTCCAAGCCGTCGCCCACCTGCAATAAAATGTTGCCCGTATCGCCCGCCGCCCTATTAGCCGACGCCGCCGACGACAACGAAGACGGCGCCCTCGCGCGGACGTCGTCGGCTAACCCCAGCACGCTTTCCAGGTACTGCTTCAACAGCACGCGCTTGTGCTGATTGTGCGCGAACGCCGCCGCCGCCGCCGACGACGACGATGACGACTGCTCCTGCTGGACGCCGCCGCCGCCGACGCCGACGCCGCTCCCCGCGTACGACGTCGCCGAGAACGTGGCCCCCGAAGCCTCGGCCAATTCCAGCCGAGGGAAGCCGTTGGGCCCGAATGCGTCGACACAAAGCCTCATCAGCCGATCCGCGAAGTCCTGGGACGACTCGCGATCGTCGACGGCGATCAGCCTCGACTCTCCCTCGTAGCTCGTCGCAACGACGGCCCTCCTCCTCCCGGACGGGGCGGCGCCGGTCGACGACGACGATGCGGACGATAACGGGAGCGACGGGAGCGCGGATAGCGCGAAGTAGTCGTTCGGGCGCGTCCCCACCTCGATCGAGGATAGCGCGACGGCGATGCAGGACGGCGAGCGGAAGTGAACCATGCCGTCGACGGTGAGGATGGCGATCAACGGCCCCGACGAAAGGTCGCCGCCGCCCGACCGCCGCCCGCCCGATGCCGGCGGCAGGGACGCGGCGGCGAGTATGGGTCCGGGAAGCTCGGCGGCGGCCGTCGCGGCGCCGTACCCCCCCCGCGATCGAAACGGCGTCGACCGCACGGACGTGGGCACGATGCCGTCCCCGACCCCCCCGCCATCGCCGCCGTCGCCGCCGCCGTCGGGCGTAGATGCGACCTCGACGACGGCGCACTCGCGTCCGCTCGCGAGGAAGACGAGGCCGACGATAGGCCTCGGGTACTTGGACGACGACGACAACGACGAGAACGGGCCGCCGGACGATGGAGCGGGACGATTCGTACTCGTAGCCTTCGTCATCGTCGTCGTCGTCGTCGATGTCGTCGCGGCGTGAGCGACGATCTCCACGGCTATCGCCGGGTGCATCTGCGAGCTCCTCGCGAACGAGGCGATCCTGATCGCGGTAACGTCCGGGAACGACGACGACAACGACGACGGACGCGCAGTAGCGGCCGACTGCCGACCCTCCGCATCGTTCGCGACGTCCAGATACGACGGCACGGCGAAGAACTCGTTCGCCACGGCCACGACCGCGACCCTTCCGGAGCAGCATAACGTCATGTCCTGTCGTCCTCCGGCGGACGATGCGCGCGCGCCGGGACGGGGGAGGGAGCGGGAGCATCCGAGGTACAGGATTGTCGGGGGGCGCGACGACGACGACGACGACGACGACGACTCGGGACGTCGGCGGCGGCAGCGGCCGCCCGGGGACGACGATGGGAGGATGATGGGAAGGCCGTACACTCCCGTGCCGGACGCGTAGACGTACCCGGCGTCGGGATGGTACGACGCGCACGACATGCGGGGCAACGTCGACGGCCCGTCGATCGTCCCCGTCGTCGCCGTCACCGTCGTCGTCGTCCGCGCGCCATCGTCGTCGTTGCCGACGCCGACCCGATCGAGCCGACGGAACGTCCCGTCCCTCGTCGCCGTCATCAATCGCGCCGCGTACGCGCCGGCATCGCCGCCGCCGACCCGGCCCCCGTCGGCGCCGTCGTCCACCAGCAGCAGGAACGTCGGGGCGTGGTCGTAGTAGTAGTCGCCGTCGTCGTCGTCGTCGTGGTCGTAGTCCTCCCCCTCCCCCTCCCCCCCCTGGTCGTCGTCCTCGTCGTCGTCGCGGCGACGACGACGCGGCCGATGCGCGCGCACGACGCACGCGATCGGGCCGCCGGTGCCTCGGACGTCGATCGACCCCCCCGGCGTCGGGTCGACGGCCGGCAGTCGCGACGGGTCCGTCGTCGTCGTCGTCCCCGCCCGTCGTGGACGACGGTCTGCGTCGACGCGGTCGCCGCCGGGATGATCGAATCTCGAGGAAGACGTCGACGAGAACGACGACGACGATGACGACGACGACGGATAATTCCTGCAATGGAACGAGCCGCGATCCGTCCCGAACGCAGCCGAGTAGACGTATCGACGTCCTCTTCCTCCTCCTCGTCCCCCGTGTCTTTGGTCGTTGTCGTCGTTGTCGTAGTCGTCGTCGTCGTCGAAGGGATTGTTGTTGTCACTCCGATGATCCGAGGCGGACGACGAGGCGATGACGACGGCGTGGACAGTCAGACAGCGAGGGGAGGCGCCGTTGGGGGGGCGGAGGCTCCACGTCGGCCCGAGGGATGCCGCCATATTATTATATAGTCGTTCGTGTGTTCGTTAGTTGGGGAGAAGATAAAAAGAGTGAGAGACAAAATAAATATTGTTCTGATCGTCACCTTTGTCCGCCCGGCCGACCCCCCCCCCTACCAAGAATACACGCTTAACCCTTTCCTGCCGTGGTACGTCATTGGTACGTCATTTACAGCACTTTAAGAATTCAGTACAAAATTGAACGAGTTCCTACGTTATTTTTATTTTTACGTACTTTCGTATGTATCGATACACCATGTTGAACCACACAACCAACCCGTTCAAAGTGACTCA
>JALLAZ010000081.1:0-26571 GCA_036939755.1 Stephanodiscus triporus
TCATACACAACCATCTTCTTTACCTTTGGCAGTTTCACATCCATCATACCTCCATAAAAAATGTCCGGAGTTTCTTCCAAAAAAGCTATAATAAAAACCGTCCGGACTTATGGTTAAGTCTGGTACCCCCCAGATTATCCAGTGCTCCAGAAGCAAGAAATCTGCTCTGCTCGTGAAATGGGGGAATTTTTTCGGATTATCCAACACTCTTGTTTTTTCTGCTCACACTAATTCCCACCTACCTGCTACCTGAACTATGAGATTTTCATTAGTTCCAGGTAACAGGTAAGATTGTAAGGTCAAAATAATACCATACTCTAAAAATAGAGGCGTACATAGGTACAATACTGAACTCTCTGAGACTCCATTTTTCCAACAACTCGTTGTCGTCGTCGTCGTCGTCGTCGTCGTCGTCGTCATCGTCGTCGTCGATGCCGTCGTCGTCGATGCCGTCGTCTTCGTCCTCCGCGGGGAGGAGGGGGACGATGTGCCAATTTGCGGTCAACTGCGGCTCTACCGTCTACGCCTTTGTCGTTGGCCCCTACGACGGCGCGAACCCTTCCTCCCTCGTTGCGGCGATCGCGCCTTGGGCGGACTTGCAAGCGGTGCGCTCCTCGCCTCACAGATGTCCGTGCTATTTGACGAGCCGTCCACAGACAAGTTCACGCTGGCGGCGATGCTGTACTCCGATCGTGTTTCGGTACGCAGGGTGCCGTGGGTTATGCACTCCATCAACGTCACCTGGGAGAAGGGACCAATTCACAACACCAGGGAGGTGTACGGCATGATAATGAAGTGCGGGCCATGCATCGCGCGGTGCCTGGAGGACGAGAATTGCGCCTCGTGCATCAAGGCCCTCGACGCGATTGATACGAGAGACCAGGTGTCGAGCTACCGGACGGTGGTGTCGTACGAGAGCGACCTGCTGCGCGAGCAATTTCTTGCTGTGCATACTGACAAAGAACAACGTGTTTGGGTGCGCGGCGACCATACCAAAATTGCTGGCTGTGACGCCAATTGGATCCTGGAGAGGGAGGGAAGTGACAACGGATATCGTGCGCGCGATTATGATCGAACACCTGCGGGGGGCGATGGGGGAGTTTTTTTTGCTCTGCTCGCATGGATGTTGGTGACTGATCAGCAATAAACTGCTCTTGGGATGGGATAAAGCATTCAACGCCTCCATCGCGCATAAGCATGATCTCCCCAAAGATCTTGAGGATTCGCGCATCCACATCATTGCCGCCGCCCGCCCGCACTTCACAGACGCCAACCGGGTGAGGCGCTCCGATCTGTTTGCGATACTCGGATTGATGTTGGGCGCAACATCAACGGAGGTCAAGGACGTGTACCGCCGTCTGGCGCAGGAGCTACACCTGGATGTGTCAAGTCTCAATCCTGCCATGGCATCTGGTTGCTTCTGCCTAGTCAGGGAGGCGTACGACATTCTCATAAATAATTGGGATGATGCATGGGTCGGAATTGAGAGAGGGGTGGTCGTTTTGGACGTGGCGTTTGGGGGACATGATTGAGCAGGAGCGCATGGATGTCGTGGGCGCCATGAGACAGAGGCCTGTTAGGCCTGCCACATCAAGGAGGGGCACCCAACAGTAGGGACGCGGTGTTGGGAGGTCAGGGGGAGTATTTGGGCAGCGGAGACGAGGGTGGAGCTTGTCAGAGGAGCTTGGCGGTTGGGACCGGCAATAGAATTTTGTCCCTGGAATCCGCAGGAGGGAAGCTTGGAAGGGGCTGGTAAGTAAAGCATTAATGGGCGTTTGTTCAGCCGGGCTAATGATGAGAAGCCGCATTCAGATTGATTGCGAGAGATGAATGGAAATTGTAATGCTATGTGTGAATAAATAAATCGTACTTTACTTTCAGTTGCACAGTGCTCTCAAAACCCCACTGTGGCACACAATCTAAGCTTTGACCTGGGCAATAACCTTATTTCTTATTTTGTTCTTTGTTGTCGACAGCATTGTTGCCGCCGACGCCCATCGCCAGAGTCATCTTCCCGGAAGCGAATATCGGCAGCCTTGTCCCAGAGCTCGCCAAGAACCACCGGTGCTCGCGCGGACATGCTGCTGCCACTGTACGCGCGGTCTGATGCCACCCCCGCCAGCAGCGCCCCTGTTCGAACCATCGGTTGCCGCGATTTCCCCAACCCCCCTGACGCCGCCGACGCCGACGCCAACCTCCTCCTCCCCCTCCCCTCCTCCGCCTTTGCCATTGTTGTTGCCATTTTCAATGTTGGGATTCTCAACCCAAACTTTGTCCCATCCCTGAAATGTGTTACCGCGATGGGAGGACATCCCTCGAAGTCGTGACTTCTCAGGGGCGGCGAGGGAGGAGGGACCTGATGACATCGACGGCAATATGCCACCACGCCATCACGATGATGATAGTGTGTGCGAGGCAGTATTCCGAGTCCGAGTCCGAATCGGTATCGTCATACGCGTGCCCAATTTTCAACGCCGGCGGCGGATTCGGATGCGGGATTCCCGGAGTTAAGTCCCTGCCGGGGTCTGCCCTCAACATTTTGATTGCGTGATGGAGGGCTTCAACTGAGAGCGATGGCGACAGTCTTCGACGACAGCGGCAGAGGGCAACAGAATCGATCTCGACGGCGGCGACAGGAAGGCAGGAGCGATCGTCTCAGATCGACGGCAACACCGGCGGTGGTAACAGTTGCGCTGCCGCGTGTATGATGACGGCAGAGAGGGGAGAGGGGACGCTCGGGGAGTTACCTCCTGTAGATAATATACTTCCAGGGCGGTCGGGATCTTTGGCCGCTCTCGGCTCTGGTTTTATGGGGAGGAAAGGACTATTTTAGCTGCTCGGCAAAGCGCTCTGCCCAGGTGCTCCCGGGAGCACTTTTTTCTGCTCCCGGGAGCGCTTTTTTGCTCCCGGGAGCAGATTTCTGCTCCGGAGCGCTTTTTTTGGTTTGGATAATCCCGCCCCTTAGACCGTTTTTTCTCTTTTTCGCTCTTGTGGTTTTGGTGTCGTACTTTAGTCGAAGAGGGCTGACATTTTTACTGGCTCTATGAATATGGCGACAACAACTCGCCCTGCCGCCTCCTACGCGCTTCGCCACTTCTCCATCATCTCAACCGCCACCGCCGCCAACAACTCTTCTCCGCCGTGGCTGACTCGTTATCTGAACCTCTGGGAACAACAATCCGGCACGCGCGAAATACAGCATCTCAAGCACAACGTCAATCTATCCTCGTCGGAATTCGATGCAAAACAGCATCAGGTATCCCAGGCCCGAGTCGCGGTCGATCGGGCGCTGCGGGCATTCGAACGTTCGCAACTGCAACACACGCGGCTGCTGCAAAGTCGGGACAGGTGGACGTCCGCCGAGGCGTCGGAATTCGCGAGAATTTTAGAGGAGGAGGTGCGCGTGCGTTCCGAATTGGAGTCCGCCAAGAAGGATTTGTCCAAGTTGGAAAACGAGCAACTCGAGGCGATGCACAAGTACATGAGCGATTTGCGCAGACGATATCACGAGGAACAATTATGGCAGGACAAATGGCGCGTCTACAGCACGTTCGGCACTTGGGGATTGATCGTTCTGAACACAGTGGTGTTCCTGATAAGTCAGTACACGGTTCGTTTGCGCGAGGGCCATCGGATGAGGGAAATTCAGGATTCTATACGACAGAGTTTATTGAAGTACGAGGGTACATTGCGGGCCATAGAGGAGCGGGAACAGAATAGCCGAGTGAACAAGGGGGGGCAGACAACGAATGACGAGCGAGGAGCGAGGACTCAGATTGTAGATCAAAATATCGACAATGCTGCCGCGGTTGTAGAAAATGTAGGAGGTCCGTGCTCTGATATTACTCATGACAAACAACAACGAAAGGGATCATCATTGCAATCATCGTCTCATTATTGGTCTGTTATACGCCAGTTTGCAACCCATGTGTCGTCGAGGATTATTCCAGCAGACAGAACTACCAAGGTTGACTTACCATCGGCAGTACTGGGTGCTTCTGCAACGGGCTTTGCCTGGCTCGTTGTTGCCGTCGCTATGTCGGGAAAGGGAAGTAATTCGCGATGAGTCACTAGACCCGCAAGAGGTTGGTCTTTTCTATAGTTGTGTTGTGGAGACTGATATTGAGGTGGCTGAAATTCTCATACCTCTCATTATTAATCTCATCGGGAAGCCTCGTATGTATTCATAAAATATCGTTTCTAGTTTAAAGCAGAACCTGTGTATCCGACCCGCAAAACGCGCTTCAACAGTACAGAGCAATCATTTATTTGGCTCGGTAAAAAATGATTCATGATGATAAAATAATGGTACTCCTACTAAATGTTAAAATAGTCCAAATGCCAGCGCTGTAAAAGGTCATTACGCTGAGCTCGTTCTCAGAAATTCCATCTCCTCCCCTCGAATTTATGGAGTATCGAGCTCTTGTAGATCATTGGTTCCTCGTGGACAGTCTGCGGTCCATCCAACCCTGGAATTCACTCATTATTCTTTCCATACGCTCCTCCGAGGCACGGATTTCCATCAGAACATCCGAACGAGATGCCTCGTTCGCTTTCTTATGGCGCATTTCCATCGCAAATAATTCATTCCGTAGCCTGGAGGTCATGTGGGCCTCCGACTGCATTAGCATCCTTTTTATGTGGCATCGAACGTGGGTGGCGCTACCTTGCCAGCTGTCGGTATACTTTGCTGTCGATGGAGTGCCGTCCAAGTGAATCCCATCGATGTCCACAATGAAACGCATCAAACGCTCGATGGGATTAGAGAAGAGCCTCACAAGACAGTTGGACGCCAGGATTCGACAGATGCAACTGGCACAACCGGTCGCCCCGCTCTCCTCGACGAAGCTGTAGTACGTCATGTGCGACACGAACGCCGTGATTGACACGAACAGGAAGATCAGCAGCAGAGCCACGGCGCCCCCCAGCACCCCCCCGCTGTAGTACTGGCCCAGCGCCTCGCGTATCTCTACCGCCGCGAAGAGGAATATCACCACGGAGCTCGTCAGGAAGAGCAAGGCCGCGCAGTACTGCATAGCCGTCCAACGCTGGTCAAAGAGCCTACGGAACGCGTGGAGCTCGGCGATGTACACGAACCGCGAGCGGTCGCCGTACGCGCTATTCTCGGAACGGAACGTCACGGCCTTGTTGTAAATATCGATGGACGTAGCTATCAGAGCGTATCCCAGGATGATGTATGTCACGAAGGTGAACGCCACGAAGGCGATGACGGAGAACGTGGTTTGGAAGTCCGATGCGTCGAACTGGCCGAGGAGGATGGCCCAGACTTGAAGGTATGCATTATCTTTTTCGCAATACCCGTTATCGTCGCAATTCAGGCCAGAAAGCATGACGTAGAGCATTTGGGAGCTGGCGAAGATGGCCATCACGAGGAACAATAGAATCCAACGAATACCTCGGACGATCTAAGACAGCGACAACGAAGGCATCAGAATCGCGTGCCAGTAATCGCCATTGCATAATATACGATAGAAGGTGAAGACTCGCACTCACCTGAGCGAACAGACCGACCAAATTGATCACCTGCCAATTGATCACGCTCAGCCACGATACCAACTTGAGCCAAACACCACAAATAGCGGCAGCCAGGTAACTCCTCATGTAATCCGTTACCGGCACGGTCTCGTACCCTTCCGTTATCGATATCGCCATCCAGACTATGCCGCCAACGACGAGGAGGATCGCGAGCCAATCGACGGCGTCGACCCAGCGAAAGTTGTTCTCGACGAACGCCTGTCGGGAAATCTTGATCATCGACGACATCTGCCCGAACTTGCGCAGGATCGCGTAGAGCGCCGCGATCATGGAAAGGAAGTAGGTCGTCGCGTACTTGACGTCCTGCTTCTTGCCCTCGACCACGTGGTACACCGACATCTGGAAGGTCACAAGGAGCAGCAGCAGGAAGAACAGGTCGAAGAACGCCATCGTGATCGTGGGGCGCGATCCGAGCTCCTTGTCGAGTATGTGCCGCAGGAGCTTCGTCTTCGAGGCGCGGTCGACCTCGGACGTCTCCTCGAGCGCGAGTATCGCTGGAAGGAAGTAGTCGAGCTTCGACACCTTGTAGTACAGCGCCGCGCGGGCCGACGGCGACAGCTGCGTCCCCGCGTACCGCACCCTCCTCGTGCTCGGTATCAGCGCGTTCTCGTCCTCGTCCTCGGACAGTATCTCGAGGTAATCCACCCCCCGCCTAGCGACGATCGGATCGACGGCCTCGAGCATGTACACGAGCCAATTCCCGATCGCGTGCCTCGAGCTTATCACCCTACGGACGATCGACAGGTGGAACACGCGTGACTTCGCCGGATCGTTATCGCACAGCAGCAACAGAGTCTTCATGAACGACGGGATCGACGCGATGGAGGACACCAGGGTATTCCCGATCCACGCCGCGTCGCCGGCGACGATCGCGGCAGAATACTCGTCGCCGCCGCCTCCCCTCGCCCCGACGACGACGTCGTCGTCGTCGTCGTCGTAACCCGAAAACGGCCCGTCGGACGACTCGATGCCGTCGAGTATCGCGCTTATCATGCGCAGGCTCCACTCGACGATCGGGGGCATGGCGAGGTTCAGCGGGAAAATGTCGTCCGCCGCGGCGCCGAAGTCCTCGGGGGGGTCCGACAGCACGTCCGATCGCCCGCCGACGACGACGGAGGGGGCCGTCCCTCCCCCTCCCCCTCCCCCGGCGGAGGAGGAGGGGGGGGGACCGTCGTCCGGCCTCGGCACGGAGGCGCTCCACGCGTTGCGAAATTCCGGGTAGTCCCCCGCCGGTACCCCTCCCCCCCCCGCGCCCCCGACCCCGACCCCGACGCCGCGGTACGACGCGCGGGACGTGACCCCCTCCATCCCCGCCAGCCTCCCCGACGCCGAGTACGCGCTCCGGAACGCGCTCGGGAGGGATACGTTGTCGAGAACCGACCTCCTGCCGGTGAAATTCGATCGTCCTTCGTTGTCGTCGACATCGCCGCCGCCGTCGCCGTCGCCGTGCCGCTGCGCCGTCCCCATGAGCTGGGACATGCCCTCGAGTCGATGATCCCCTCCTACCCCGCCGCCGTGGCGACCTCCTCGTCCCGACGAGCTGTTGTGATTTTCCCCCCTCGCCGATCCCATCCCGAGGTTGCTGGTCGGGGGGAAGCCGTCGTCGTAGTTCGCGCCCCGACGGCGGTCGTCCGCCCGTCCTCCTCCCGTCCCCGCCGCATCCCCTACCCCTCCCATCCCCCCCCCGCCGCCGACGCCGACGCCGCCGCCGTCGTCCCTGGTCGAGTATTCGATCCAATCGCGTATCGCGTCCGTGAGGGGGATCCTGCCGTCGTCGTCGGGGGTGATCGCCGATCGCGGATACGCCGAAACGATCTCGATAACGAACGCGTCGAGCTCGGTCCTGGGCGGTCGGGACGATCCCGATCCGCCGCACTCGCCTCCTCCTCCTCCCCCCCGTCGTCGTCGTCGTCGCGGCGTCCGTCCCGCCGATCCCTCCCCGAGGGACGTCCAATCCTGGTCCGCGCCGCCGCCGACGACGACGCCATCCCCCCCCCCCCCCGCGATCATCATCATCATCGCGTCGTCGTCGTTGTTGATGATGTTGTTGTCGTCGTACCTGGCCCTGTTCAGGAAGAGGTGTATCAGCAGTTCGTTCCTGCCCAACAGGTGCAACGGCAAATTGCCCCGCTCGTCCCTGATCGTCGCGGCGGACCCGCCCAGGGCGAGTAGAGTCGCGCGTAGCCTCGACAGCGACGACGACGGGGAGGAGCACGCGCGGTGGAGGTCGGTCGTGCGTCGTGCGGGCGACGCCAACGGCGGCGGCGGCGGGACGGCGGCGGACGACGGGGCGGGACGACGCGTGTCGTTGTCGTGGTTGTTGTGGTTGTTGTTGATGTTGTTCGTGGGGGAGGAGTACCTGCGATA
Organism: Stephanodiscus triporus; assembly: GCA_036939755.1. Taxonomy (NCBI): domain Eukaryota; phylum Bacillariophyta; class Thalassiosirophyceae; order Thalassiosirales; family Thalassiosiraceae; genus Stephanodiscus; species Stephanodiscus triporus. The sequence continues at coordinate 7,924 of JALLAZ010000081.1, forward strand.
GTAGTCGCCGTTGCCGCCACCCCCGGCGGCGGCGGCGACGGCGGCGGAGTCGACGTTGACGTTGACGTTGTCTTTGGAGGACATATTATGGGGGATCGCTTCCCTTATCTTATCTTTTTGTGTGTGTGTGGTATTATCCGAAGATATTATTGACCGGCCGGGGGCCTTTTCCGGTGCCTATGATGATGATGATAATATTACTAATAACAACAATATATCAATGACGGACGATCGCTATCCTCTCCCTCCTATCCTTTCATCTCTTACTTCTCTATCTCTCATCTCCTCTCGGTTCAGTTCCGTCACACCGAAATAAAAATGACCACGATACTCAATTGTGTTGTGAATGTTGCGAAAAAGCATGATCTCATGTCACTCTCTAACAAGAATTATGATCACTGTAGACCAATGACGTACGAGTTCCCACGTTCATCACCTTCATAACCCCAATTTTTTGGCGCCTTTTTTATGGGGATGACGGACTTGTTTTTTTTACAGACCGTCGAGGGACAGACCTGTCCCGCCTGGATATTTTTATTGCGTCGGAATCTATATAATCGATTTTTGAACATGTCCCGCATGGCCAGTCGACAACAACGTAACGGACAAAACAACAACAACAACAACATACACCATGAGGAGGTCGAGACGGCATCAACGTTCCCCCCTCCCCCTTGCGCTTCTGCTGCTGCTATATCTGTTCGTCGTCTCGTACTCGACCGATGATAAGACGAATAATGCGGCCGCGGACGACGTTGATTCGGGGGCGGCGTCGGACGTCGACGGAGGAGGCGTGCTCCCCCACAACGACGTCGTCGTCGTCGTCGACGACGCCGCCGATCGGGGGGGGGAGGAAGAGGAGGAGGAGGAGGAGGAGGAGGAGGGGGGGGGGGTACCCGCACCCGAGGACGACGCCGCCGATCCTTCGTCGTCGTCGTCGTCGTCATACTCCTCCTCCTCCTCTTCAATTTTCGACGTCGTGGATCCGTCGTTGACGAGCGACTCCGTGGTCCTGATCACGGGCGCGGCGGGGTTCATCGGATCGGAATTGGCGCTTGCGCTCCTGCGCACGTACGGGATACGGAGGCTCCTGCTCGTCGACGACCTCGGGATCGACAACGAGAACGAGAGGTCGTACGTCCAGCCTCGTCATCCCCCCCCGCACGCGAACGGCGGCGGAGGCGGCGACGGCGACGAAGACGCTAGGAGGGCGGCGGAGGAGGAGGAGGAGGGGGAGGGGGGGAAGAAGAGGGGGGGGGGAAGGGCGCCGTACGAGGCGATGGACGAGGTGGCGCTGGGAGGGTTCGAGATGAAGAGGCAGCGGGCGTTTCGTATATATCACGAGCTGACGTCGGCGTCGAGGGCGCATTCGCGGCGCGAGGCATCGACGGGCGGGAAGAGCGCCGACGACGACGACGAAGACGACGACGACGTCGAGCATCGATCGTCCGACGAGTCGAACACCGTGCGATTCTACAGGGCGGACATGAGGCCGTCGATACCGGAATTCTTCGACTTGGGAGAGGTGCCGTTGCTCGAGGGGATATTCCAGAGCCATCCCGACATCACTCACGTGGTTCACCTGGCGGGTGGGTTGTCCTTTTTTTATTTTTTTGTCGTCGCGTTTCTTCTCTATCGTGGTCGTTGTATGCTGTATATATTGCCTTCTTCTTTCCCATATCGACATTCGCGCTCTGCTCTCTGATGCACGTCTTTGCTCGCCCTTGTAACTGATTCGGCTCCGCATTTTTCCTCTCTCTCTCTCTCTCTCACACACACACGCACGCCGTCCCTCCCCCCCCCTCGTCCCCAATGAAAAAAAAAAACATGCCGCGCAGACGTGCCGCTCCACGCCCGAAATCAGGCCATACCGCGCAACAAGGACTCGATCAAGACTGGCAGGATGGAGGGATTGCTCGAGGAGATGCGCTTGATGATCGATAGGGCGAACAGCAGCAACAACAACGCCCCGGTTCGGCTGCCGCAGTTCGTATACGCCTCGTCCCACGAGGTGTACGATCGCATCTCGTCGGCGGACGTGAAGGGACGGGGAAAGCAGCAGCAGCAGCCCAATCCACCCCCCTTCCGGGAGGACCTCCCCGTCACCACCCCCTCGTCGATGCACGGCACCGCCAAGCTCATCGACGAGGTCCTGGCGTCGGCCTACCATTCCACCCACGGCATATACAGCGTGGGGTTGCGCTTCTTCAACGTGTACGGGCCGTGGAATTCGCCGGGCACGGTCGTGTTCGACCTGGCCGAGCGCGCGATCGCCCTGAATGCCGACCCGTCGGTCGGCCCCGACGACGTCGGCCTCGATCCGCATCACGAGGAGGACGTCAATGACTACATCTTCGTCGACGACGCCGTCGACGCCATCCTGGGGGCGATGCAGTACCGTCCCCCCGACACCGACGGTCCCCCCCCCCCGGTGGTTTTCAACGTCGGGACTGGGCGGGGTACGTCGATGCGGGAATTGAAGGGCGAGCTGTCGAGGCACTTTCCCAAGGCGCTCGGGAGCGGCGGCGGCGGCGGCGTGGCGTCCGATGGGCGGCAGCGCCTGCCCACCAAGTCCGTCGCTTCCACCGCACTCTCCGGATCGCTGTTGGGATTCCGGGCGCGCGTGGGGTTGGAGGAGGGCCTAGCGCGCACCCTGACATGGCATCGCGATCGGATGTTCCCGTACGGGCGCAACCCAAACGTCGAGGAAACGCCCGAGTCGCTCGGCGTCGAGAAAAATATCGTCCAGTCTCTGGCCACGACGCGACGCAGGGCGTCCGCCGCGGCGGCCGACGGGGGGGAGGAGGAAGGGGAGGAATGTTCTCCCCTTGATCGCGAGTGCCTCCGCGACGCCCTGGCGTTCCCCTGCGCGTCCGAATGCCGACGGCTCGATCGGTGCACGCCGTCCGCGTGGGACGACATCTCCCGACTGTCGAAGGTCGTGACTGCCGGCTGCGACGCGGTGCTGTACACGGTGTTGCTCGACGAGGACGCCGAGCAGATCCCGAGCGCCATCTCGGCGACGTCCACGGACTACCTGCCGTTCATGGGCGCCGGGCTGCCCGAGGACGTCGGAAAGCGCACACAGGCCCGGTGCAACATCGCGTTCGTTTCGAGCGAGAGCCCCCTGGTGGAGAGGCTGAAGTCGGAGGGCGAGGAGTACCTAGACGAGGACCGCGTCCTGCCCCCGTTGTTGCGTCATGGGTTCTGGACGGTGCTGCCCGTGCCGACGCCGTCGGCGTCCCATGGCAATACCTCGTGGCTTCACGCCTTCGACGGGTCGTTCGCCCTCGAGTATCTGCCCAAGGTGTCCCCGGGACGATTCTTCGACCCCTCCGTCCGGTTCGCCGTGTATGCCGCCCCGACAGTGCTCGTCAAGAATCTCTCGAACGTCCTCAAGAGGATGGAGAGCGGTCCGGTCCCGCCCATCTCCCCCGAGGACGGATCGTCGACCCATACCGGCAACGGAAGCAGCAGCAGCACCGCGATGATGATTGCGTCCAAGCGTCCCTCGTGCGACCCCGCCCAGCGCGGCGCGCCCTGCATGAACACGTACACCCGTCCGCCGACCAACGACTTGATCCAGTCGCGCGTGTACAACATGGTTCGCATGGCGCTGCGCGGCGACTTATTGGGAGGAGGGCTCGATCCCGTCCTCGATTCGTCACTGGTCGTCCACTCGTTGCGCGAGGAGGAGTCGAGGCTGTTCCGATGCGACGTGTACGGGGAAGCGGCACAGTGGGGCGCCAGCACGGACGAACGTGCGCTTGAGTTCATCATCAGTCTACACGACCTATGGAGTAGGGCCTTCGTGCATTGGACGGGGGGCTCTAAGCCTTGGTGGATCGATGCAGGAGGCAGCGGCGGTGTGAAAGCGGCGGTGGTGGGCAACGAAAAGGGGGAAGGGCTCCTCCTCGAAGACACAAGTAGTAGGATTGCACAACAGGAAGGAAAGTGGATGGGCATAATTACTCAAACGGACTCTTATTTGTTCGCTCATATTGTGCCTTCGGAGGATATGGGCGTTGTTTATTTGGAATAAATTTTTTGATCCACTTGGAAGATGGTAGGGTAAATAATGTGTGTTTGTTGATGCTGTGGTCGGGGGCTCAAATGACAGTTGTTGGACGACTGATTTTTTATCCCAGGTCTACCTCATTTCTTCGTTACAGTGAATGATTGTAAATAATACTACCTAGATTAATCTTTACGGACAAAATGCAACACAACATACATCCAAAAAGATAGAATAAAGGCTTCTATCAAGACTGGTTACAGCCAGGGTCCATTTGGTCCGATGCCGCCGATGCCACTTGATCCTGAACTCTCAGCCACATTTTGGACACAGGCGACTCAGAGTCTCTGTCCGATGCGCCTGGGGAGGATATAGGCTCCCTGAAACCCACAGTTCGTCTCATGCAAGCTCCGTGCTGACTCGACAGTGATGTGGGAGATGGAGTAATGGTATCACTGCTGTATGACCGGTCCTTGTATGGCTGATCAGCGTGGTAGGGTGACAAAGGGACGTCAACTTCTTCACCACAATCGCCAAATTTTTCCATGTCTGCATAACCGAGCAAGTCATCATTCTCGTTTGGGATTACAAGTGCAGGCTCCGCGGTGAGGATATTTGTCGCTCCTCCAGCTATACATACTGGGATGTAGGCAGCCTTGTGTGCATCGACCAAAAACTGTCTGAATTCTTCCCGTTTCTCTACCGTTGTCGGGACAGAATTGTCCCAGCCATCCAGCAAAGATGTTTGCAACAGCCCAGCATCATCATAGGCCTTTCGAAAGCAATTAACCAGGAAGGTGCGATATAAATACGTTGGCAAAGCGGGGAACGCTGCGAAAAATGCAGGGCCGTATGCATCTGCCAGCACCATTTGCAGGGTGAGAAGGAATTGCCCCATGAAAAGGGATGTGATAAGCACATCAGAAAGGAAGGGCCAGCGTTCTCCCCCTGTGTCGAACTTTGGCCGATACAAAAATATGCAGTTCCTTCTCCACAATGGTACACAAAACAGATAGTAAAGAAGGGCTATCGGCGCAACTAGTGGCGATTGCGGGGCAAGCGCCACAACACACAAGAACACTACACCACCATCGACATAGATTCGATATGGTATGGGTCCTCCTGGTCCTCCGCCCATGACGCATCGCGCGCAACAATTCCAACCAAGACATTTATAAATGAAAGTGTTGACCTGAAGCAAATATTGGAGGGGGAGTGTCACTGACATAACAGGTCAGTAGCAGCACAGAGGAATGGTTGGTAAGAGCGAAGGCGTCAGAATCAATGTCAAACTTACTGGTGGTTCGCACAATGATCCAGTTAAGCCAAGTAGCAGCAGTGGTAAGTGGGGTCTGAGCTGCAATTTTTTTTACAAGCTCTTCAATACTTTCGTCAACGTCATCGAAACTGTTTAAGGAAATGGAACGAGGAGGTGAGTTCTGTATGTGTTGGGCGATTCAGCCCAGCCACCATGGGACTAACCTGTTATTCCATATCTTCATCGCTGCATCAGCCAGTCCAGTGAAAACAAAAGCCGTTACAAACATGAAGTACCAGTAGTATTTCAACGCGTATTTCTCTGCTTCTTGAACAGAAGTTGCATGTGATCCAGAATTAGCTATTGCTTTGAACATGACAGGGCAAAGTGCGAAGAATGCTGTATACAGAAGCGCCGTCACCAACCCCGACAGGATTTCAGCTGAAAGAAATTGCGATTGATTCAACCATTGTTCGAGGGCGGGCAATGTTTCGTTTAAGGTTTTTGGAGAAACAAGACTCTTTGGTGTGGTGCAAAAGACAAAAAAATGTTGTAAGCATACTAGATCACACTGATCTGGAGCAGGTCGATCCGATGTATGAACGTACCTGGACCATCGTAATTGGGATGGTATAAAAGACATAGATGACCGCCAACGAAATTGTGGCCATATAACGCCTCAGCATTAACTGGCTCTCATTGATGTTCAATGTAACTGGCCGGCAGCACCCGCGACATGTGATAATATCGCATGGAGCTGCATCGGCTAGGGGGGGAACCGGGACTGTTTCTGCAGAAAGCCACCGTTGAACTCCTCGTCCGTCTGCTAGACAATGCCTGGCTGCAACAGCGGCTTGGCGAGACGAGAACGTCACAACAGCATATGTCGAGTCTTTTGCCACTTTTGCGGTCATGGGCTCCGTCTTTCCTTTCATCCATTTAACAGCTGCCCTTAGGCTCGACAGAATTTCAGACTTTAAAGCGGAGGCAACAGACGTGAAGGAGGGATTATTCCAAACACCCGATTCGATATCTCTTTTACCGCTTCCTTCATTTGGATCGCCAACGTCGCTTGTCGCCTTCAATATTGTATTGACTTGCTCCCACTGATTGCTCGAGTTCGACGACTTGATCCCCTCCGAAACAGCGGATGCTGCCGTGTTTGCTCTCCGCCTGAGAGAACCTCCGACCGAATACACACTACTTTTAGGTGCCTCTTCATCCTCGTCAAGTACGGCGTTATTGAATAAGAACCTTCCCTCAGAGTTCATACGCAATATGGCGCTAGCTCCGGGGGACCTAACTTTCGCCATCGTTTGTCGAAATAGTTTTTCGTTGGACCGATTAGCGGCAGTTCTGTCGACAATAACTTCGTCGTCATCCGCATTCGCATCGTGGCCAGAGCCTTCGTTGACGATAAACAAAGGAGAGGCCGATCCGCGAAATAGCCGAGATTCTCCATCGAGCTTCGCCCCTAGTGCCGAGTTCGACATAGTGACGGAATTCCGCGGCGCAGGTCCATGGCCATTCACGGGTACTGCCGGCGGGAGGAGGACCGTACGCCCGTGGAGAGTGGGGGGTACCGACTCCGCCCCTCCTTGTTCATTCATCCTCAAAATTTCCGGATCTTCTTCGGTCGATTTCCACTCCGACTTATCCCCCCAGTCCACCCCGTCCACGATGGACACGGCCGCCTTCATCTGGGCGCATTGCAACTCGTATTGGGCCTTTTCCAGTCGGACGATGGTCTCGTCTTCCATTTCCAAGAGTCTGTCGATCGGGAGCCTCCTCACGCGCTTTTCGCCGCATCCGTTAGGGCAGCAGGCGGCGGCCCCCTGCGCCATTTCCCTCGAGTACACCGCCTGCTGTTCCGGCCCGTAATTCAAGGACTTGAAAATGACGAAATCCACGTCGGCGGTGTTCTCGGCCGTGCCGTACGCCTCGCGATAGTGCGGCGATCCGGGGGGCGTCGTCTCGTCGTCGAGGAAGGCGACCTTTGGCGGCGCGGATGGTGGGACATCGAAATGGACCTCGCGTTCGGGACCGGAGGGCGATCGAAAGTGATTGGATTTGACGCTGCCTTCCTCGTCCACGTCGTCGATGGCATAGTGGCGCTGGATGGGGGGGGGGGGGGGGCGACGCGCGAACGATGAGAATGGCGCGATATCAACGCGGAACGGGGATCATTATTATTTGGGGTTCATCGTCACGCTCACCTTCTCCTTGATCACCTGCCTTATGAACCTCAACCTCCGTAACGTGGCCGCCGCGCAGTACCACTTCCTCCAGGCCTTCGCAAGCTCCGGCGCGCCGGGCAGTATCGTGACGGCGACGACGCTCGAGCTGAATCCCGGCTGATTCGGCACGCAGTGATCGAAGAACGTCGTAGCCACGGCGAGCTGCCAGTCGATGGTGGCCTGGTTCGAGAAACCCAACGCCGTCTTCACGTCGTTCGAATTCACCACCTCCTCCGGGAGGGACGGCAGCCCGCCAACGAGGACCGAGTACAGCTCGATGCTTGGGACGGTGTCCCTTCGATCGGTGGCGGTGTTTCGGGGAATCAGAAGGATGGATTAGTTCATGGGCCTGAAACGAACTCTTGCGCGCGCAAAAAAAATTAACGACGTGCACCCCTTCAAACGAGGTCGAACGAACCTGTGCTCTGGATGGGGCATCCACGGATCCCTCACGCTCCCCTCGGCGTCGACGACGTTTCGACGCCCGTCTCCGGTCCCTTCCACCCCGCCCCAGTCGTCGTCGTAATCGGTCGTCGTATCGTGCCGTCGATTCACGGTCCTGTCCAGCTCGACTTGCCTGTTGCCGTAGTGATCGGCCTCGAGGTAGTAAACCCTACGCAAGACCAAATTCTCCCTCCATTCCCTCCGTATGTTGCGCAACGTGAAGTACGTGATGTACCACGAGCACATGGATATGACGTACAATCGCAACAGGTGGGGGAGGGATTCCTCCGTCCAGAATATCGTCGAGAAGATGTTGAACTTCTGAACTATCGAGCTGTTGGGGACGGCCGTTGTCTCGACGATGTTCATGTTGTTAACGATGTTCGCGATCGTCGTTCGGCCGTAATCGGTGAGCTTGGCATCGCACGATGGATGACCCTTGCACGCCGAGACGTTGAGTGGTAGGATGATGCACACGCATAGGAAGCAAACCACGGCCGTCACGCGCAGGCATAGCGCTGGGTGGGCGGGGGGCGAGGAGGAGACGAACGCGTGCCCGATGCATAAATATATTCAATTACGTCAGGGTCGAAGTGTGAATGAAAAGCCACCCGACCGCGCCCTTTTTTCTTTCCCTCCCTCGCGCCCTCCACTCACCGTGATAACGAAATAGAACGATCGCGTCGAGGTTGACACCTAGCAACTTCCCGCCCATGCCGCCGTCCCTGGTTCCAGTGCCTGGTATCCCCCGCAACATCCGATCGTACGACAATCGCAACGTCCACGGTATCCATCCGAGGAAGGGATTGCCGCGATCCTGCGGATGGCGACGACGGCGGCCCGTTGCACCGCCGTTGTCGACGTCGACGGCGGCCGACGACGACGACGACGATGACGACGCGCCCCGGGTGTCGTCGACCTCGTCGTCCTTCCGACGATTCCGACGACGATCGCCGCGATCGCCGCCATCGCCATCGTCGTCGTCGTCGCGGTACATGTCCCCCCCCCTCCGCCATATGGTATTCGGATGCCTCGTGGCGCATCGGGGGGCGACGTTCGGATTGCGCCTCGCGACGGCGAGGCCGAACGCGAGTATCGAAAGCATCGACACGCACAGCCCCCCCCCGAGGGTGAGCCCTATCGCCTGGAGCGTCATCCCCGACGGACTGTTCGGGAGGGCGGCGGCGGGACCGCCGACATCCTCGGCCATCGTCGTCGTGATCGTCGTCGTCGACTCGACGAATGTGACGGAGGAGGGGTAGTAGGGATCGTCGACGCGAAGTCGTCGTCGAACGATGATGCTCGCGTCGTCCATGACGACACCACGACGCGACTGTGCATAGGGGGTAAGTATTATAATAATTTTTCGTTTTCCACCGTTGTTGTTGCGGGGGCGGCGGGACTTCTACTGATGATGTGAGACAAAACGCCAGTTTTTTTTTTTCCGGGAGAAAGGGGACACAGCTTTTTCTCCTTCCGTACGTATTCCCACATGGAAGAACGATGAGGGGAGACTCTCATCTCCCAATTTCTCTGCGCAGATTTCAGATTTCCTTTTTTCACATGGCATTTTTTTGTCATCTGGCCGTCTCAGTGTCTGCTGATGGCAGTGATGATGATGGTGAGATCGTCAGCTGGTCATTGGCAACAAAGGTGGTGGATGACAGTGATGGTGATGACAATGGCAGCTGTTGGAAGTGGCAGCAATCAAGGCTACAACACGACCGCCATCCTTAATCCTCGTTCGTTATTGCCATTGCTTTCCGCCGCCGTCCTCATCCACCTCTACCTTAAATACCCTCTGCAGTCCGAGCTGCGAAAGCAGTGGCAGCAGGATGGCAGATTGGTCTGCAGAGGGTCAGCGGTAGCAGTAGCTGCAGCAACGGCAGTGGAGGTGGAGGCGGCAAAATACCATTTTGATGTATGATTGAAACTATACTACTGTAAAATCTACCTACCTTACCTTCCTTCCCCTCTCTAGTACATCAGACAAATGGCCGCTGATGGCAGAATATTCCCCTAGTAAGCCATTTATCCACTGTCATCCGGTGCCAACTGGTGCTGAAACATAGGATCTCTGTGTCAAGTTAGACACCCCCTGCATGTAGTAGTAAGCAAGTGGCTATGATTGCTGTTGAGTGATTGTGGATTTCAGAATGCTCAATAAATGCTGCAGCAATGCATCATAAATGCATCATGGCAATAACTGGGAATTAGGAGACCATGGTACACCCCCTCAACCCCGGCAGAAAGAATAACTGATTGCTCCAGGAGGTCTGTACTGTACCTAATGTTAGCAATAGTGCACCGGCGCCGGATGAATGGCTCACTAATTTCAATTGCTGCAATGATAATGTGATTGCAAGTGGGATATTTGTGATTGTTGTTGATGATAAGGACCATTACGATGACAAGATTAGCAAGACCAAGGCACCCTGGTATTCAAGAGCATCGTACAGGGTTAGGAGCAATGTTGGCTTTGGATAAAAAGCTTGCTAGGGGACCACTTTGGATGGCGGTGGGCGGCCATTGTATTAATGTAATTAGGGAAGAGGGAGGAGTGGAGAGGGGTTTAGTCCCTAAGTAAATTTCTATTAGATTTCTCTCTTATTGGTAAGATTAGTGTTAGGAAAGTGTTAGCAATGATGTAGAGTAGTAATAAAGAGAGTTAAAGGTTAGAGGACTAACTGAAAATTCATATCAATGGTGTCGTTATAGTGTTTTAAGTACTTGCCACACAATGATTTTCTGTTTTTTACTCTATGAACATGTTCATTATTACCTTAACATGGACTCAACTAATATTTATTTGGACCGCGTAACCGCTTCAGCAGTCCGTACTGTGAAGATCCCTTGGCTCAAATGTACCCTGTCACCTTGCCGGGGGAGGGCGAGTTGCACAAATCGATGACCCCCGTCGCCACGGCCTTGGCCTTGGGAGTCGGCTTTCTGGTAGACGATGACAATTCGACGAGCTCCATGGCCGAGCCTGCACGGGCTTTCGCCGTGGGCGTGCGGTTTGAGGGGGACGACGCCCCGTCGGCGGACACCGGTTTGCCGCCGCGGGGAGGTGACGACTTACCGTCAGCGGCCTCCTTGAACTTCTTGGCCAGATCTTTGATGTCCAGCGCATCCTTTCCGAAGGCGTACGTAACGTCCAAGCTTGGCGGGCATTTAGGATCGGACGCTTCCGCCCGAAAGCCGAATTCCTCTTTGGCAACATCCTCACACTGCGAGCTGCAGTGGATGTAGTAATAGAGGGGATTGCCTTCGAAGCCGAGATCCTCGAAGCGCGGCACGGTCGTTCCTAGGTATCTGTGCGGTTGCCCTGGCAGACAATCGGGACAGTAGGCGTTGGGGCAGCTCTGGCAGCGATAGAGCAGACCCCCTGCCCCGGCGGATGTCTTACTGCACATGATACAGTGGTGATGAGTACAGGCACTGAATTCGTGGGGCTTCAGCCCGCAGCAGTCGGCATGTACGCTCACGGGGCACCGCGGGCACTCTATGAGCAGCCCGCCATCGCCACAGATTTGGCAGAAGTCCTGATTGACGAAGATGTTCACGGCCCTCTTTTGTTGGACAGAAACTATCTTCTTGGTCTCCCTCCCCCAGGAAGACGGCTCGCCGCTCTGGAGATCGTAGTCGTTCATCGCTAAAACCGGCACGTGCGATGTACCCCAACCCGATCCGTTGCTCTTCACCTGAATTAGACGACTCTTCCTGTCTCGCTTTCCCTTACCCAAATCGTCCAAGCTCTCTCCGTTTGTTGCCTCCTTCCAATCCTGCTTGAGCTTGTCCAGGAGCTTGCCCTTCGGACCCTTCCCGAGGTACTGCTCCCTCTCCCGCGCCTCCTTCTCCTCCCTCAACTTGCGAAAATCAACGCCGCAGAATCGACGCGTGTCAGTCAGCTCCCTGTCCACGTCGTAATCCACGGCACTCTGTGCGGCGCCCCCCTTAAGCTTCCCGTCGGAGCAGTCCTCGCCGCGGGCGCGATCGGTCACCTTCTCAATGTCGGAGTCGGTGGGCAGATCGTTGGAGGAAGAGAAGACAGCGTTCGAGCCGAATGTCAACGACGCCAGGAGCTCCGACGTGGAAAGGCCCGCATCCTCCACGTCCCGGTTGCTTGTGCCACGGTTCACCATCTGATCGAGATATAGCTTCTTCTCCGCCCTCTCTACAATTCTCTCCTCAACTGTCCCGGCGCTCAGCAGGCGATATACATGGACCGTCTTTTTCTGACCGATACGATGCACGCGCGCCATTGCCTGAAGGTCAGGCTGGGGGTTCCAGTCGCTATCATAAAGGCTGGGAGGGAAGGTCGGTCGGTCGGACGAGGGGGTGGGAGGGGGGGGTTGAGTCGACGAGAAAGAAAAGGGAAAAAAAAAAGAAGCGAGGTAGTTTTCGTCGTTTCGCGAACTCACATGCAGGTATCGGCCGTCTGAAGATTGATCCCCAATCCCCCCGATCTCGTGCTCATCAGGAAGATGAATATCTTGCTCCCCGGGGCGTTGAACTGGTTGATTATGTGATTCCTCTGCGCACGCGGGGTCGATCCGTCGAAGCGACAGTACCTCCACCCGCGCAGGACGCAGTAATCCTCGAGGATGTCGAGCATGCCCGTGAATTGGCTGAATATGCACGTCCGGTGGCCGTTCCGAAACATCGACCTCAGCAGCTTGTCCAGCACGGCCAGCTTGCCCGACGTGGCGATCAGCTCGTTTACGGTGGTGCCCTTCGCGTCCGGCTCGGCGAAGTCGAAGAGGTAGGGGTGGAGGCAGGCCTTTCGCAGTTGCATGATGAGATTTCGCAGCATGACGTGCCTGCCGGCGCTGGAGTTCGGATCGTCGCCGTCCTGGGCCTCCTGGAGCCTGATGAGGGACTCGACCTCGTTCATCAGGAAGCCCTTGTACCAGAAGATTTGCGAGGTCGAGAGGGGGCAGAGGATCTGAAAAATGGTGCCGAACGCAATATTCGGAGATGAAGGACGAGGATGACGGGATGGTTAGCATGCACTCGCGTCAAAACAGCGAAGAGATGGAGGGTATACCCAAAATAAGACTATGTCACCGAAGAACGGGGGGGGGGGTTGGGGGTAAGATAAAGGAACATACTAACTCGCACCTTCGTCTCGATCTTCTTCGGCATCATCCTTTCCACCTCGTCCTTGAGCCTGCGTATCATGAAGAGCTTAAGGAGCCTGTTCGCCTTCAACAGCATGTCCGGATCGATGCGATTGTGCCCGATATCGAACGCGGATTCGAATTTATCCGGGGTCGTGAAGTACTGCGGATACAGGTAGTTGAGTATCGCGTACAGCTCGACGAGGTTGTTCTGCAGTGGCGTACCCGTGAGTATGACCCTGCACTGGCAGTGTATCCTCCGCACTCTCTCGGCGACGTGGCTCGTCATGGACTTGATGACGTGACCCTCGTCCAGCACGCACAGGTTGAAGTACGTGCTGCTGATGAGACTCGCGATCGCGGGATTCTTGGCCATGTCGTAGGTCGTGACGACGACGTCGTAGGACAGGACGTCGTGCAGCATCGCGTGCTTCTGCGCCTCCCTCTCCTTGGGCTCGCTCGAGTGGAAACGAAAGTGACGCAACGTCGGGGCGTGCCTGTCCAATTCCGCGCACCACGAGTACAGGACCGACAGCGGACATATGACCAACGACGGACCGGTGTGTCCCTCGACGTTCTCCTTGAGGTACGCGATCAGCGATATCGTCTGCAGCGTCTTGCCCAGCCCCATCTCGTCGCCGAGCACGAACGGCAATCCCCGGGAGTGCATCCCGACCATCCACTCGAGTCCGATCATCTGGTAGTCGCGCAGGGGGGTGATCACGGCGTCGGGCTGGCTCGCGAGCGGCGGATCGACGACGACGACATCCCCCCCCCTCCCCCTTCCCCCCAAATCGCTCTCCCGACGATGGGACGACAGGCGCATTCGTACCTTCTCGTCTACGAACGGCTCGAGGACCTCGAGGTTCTCGGCCATGAAATCGAGTCGACTCGACTCGTCCGTCCCGCGCATGCGTCCCCGTATCGCGTCGTTGTGGGCCGATCGACGCGCCACGTGATCCGGTATCGCCCTGGCGGGGCGATCCTGAGGAGGAGGGTGCGGCGGCCTCTCCCTCGCCTTCTTCTTCTCCTTGGGGGCGTCGGCCTTGTACGCCCCGTGGACGTAATTCACGCCCGTGACGACGTAGTTGTTCGAGGTCTTGACGACGTGGCCGTCGATGATCATGGTGGTGGAGGTGCGCTTGCGTCCCGTTCGTCGGGGGGGGTCGACCCCGCCGCCGCCGCCCCCCCCCGCTTCCCCGTCGTCGTCGTTGATCGTGGACGACGACGACGACGACAGTGACGTGGAAGACGCGGAAGGCGCGGAAAGGAAGTCGGGGGAGAGGCTCACGCGATGACCGGGTAGCTTCTGCCGCGTCGTCGCGGGGCCGCCACTCGCAGCACTCGCGACGGAGGAGTAGGAGGGGGGAGGAGGAGGAGGCGCGGAGACGTCCGCCATCGCGCCGCGATCGTCGTTCGCGGGGAGGACGACGGGATTCGCGGAGGACGACATCGTGATGATGTGAAATACTCTCGCGTGGATGATATTGGACGGGAAGTGAAGGGGCCGGCGGTGTGCTATTATTGTTGTCGACTAAGTCAGTCAATAATATGACTCAGGGCTGCATAATATAATACTTAATATCCCAAAACAAACAATGCCGCGATTGTTGGAGGATTCGTGTTGCCGAACAAGAGAGATGGTGGAAGGAGAGAAAGAAATAGGAGTATTTTATAATTTTATGGGTGGATGGTAGATACGGACGTGTTTTCGTACACGAGAGTATCAAACCTTAAAATCTAATAGTCATGGTCCCGGGACAAACAAGTAGATACATGTGGTTTTCTCCTCCGCTGAGAGAAACAACCGTTGTATTGAGCTCCTACGTTTATGTTAAGTTTTTCCCTCATCTGATAATACCTACTCTCTGTCCTTTTTTTTACGTACTTTGTTTCATACCTACGTACGTACAGTTTTCTTACCCCGGTAGGGGCCGGCGGGGGGGCCCCTGCAGCCCCACAACAAAACACAGCGAAGAGAGAGAGTACACAGTGGAGCGAGGCCCCAAGATCTGAGAACCAAAACACAGAAAGCGGACTACTACTTTGCTACTCGCATAATAATAAAATATACATCATTTTCCGAGAGGAGAAGCGACGTAATAATGGTCTCCGACAACACCAAGATAGGCACGGGCCTGATGTTCCTGGGATTCACCTTCCTCTTCCTCGGAGTGCTCTTCCTCTTCGACTCGACCCTATTGGCACTCGGGGACGTCCTCTTCCTCGTGGGACTCACCCTGACCATCGGCACGTCCCGTACTATGCGATTCTTCTCGAGGAAGGATCGTTTGCGAGGGATAATCGCCTTCTTCGGGGGGGTGTTCCTCGTGATGGCACGACGTCCGATATTCGGCATGGTGCTGCAGGGGTACGGCCTCGTGTACCTCTTCGGACAATTCTTCCCGATAGCCGCGCAGAGCCTGCGAGACGTTCCGGTGGTGGGGGCGGCGTTCCGACACCCGGCCGTGGAGAGATTCTTCTCGGGGTTCGGGAGGGGGGGAGATCGGCGCGCTCCGGTGTGAGGGGGAGGGAGCGAGATGTGGGAGTGGGAGAACGATGGTCCGGGGTTCGGGCGGCTGTTTTTGGATATTAAGGCAGCAATGGTTATTTGCAGCTTAACAACAAAAAGATTGTGTTTCGAGATCCGCGACAGAGTGATGCGACGCATTCGATTTGTTCGGCTCCCGGGCGCGATGACTCGGAGGGGATCGGATGTGCGAGGTCGCGCGCATCTCCGTTATGTTCGGGTTTAATTCTCCATTATTGTTAAATTACATATTGCTCATAAATCTAGCAAATTTTCTACTCTCACGGCATCGCCGGTAGCAGATACGAAACATTCCCTCGCCGTCTCGGTCAATCTCGATACGGCGTCGGGCATGTGCATCAGGAACAACGACGTCGATGTGCCTTCATGGTCCTCTCGACATTCACCGTCATCGGCATCGGCATCGCCATAGCGACCCCGTCGAGCGCCCTTCAGATCCATCAGCACGTCGTAGTACTGGGTCAGCAAGAGCAAGTCCATCGCGCCCCTGGCGGACACGGAAACACCGCCCCCGTCGCCGCCGCCGCCGCCGACAACGTCATCCACCACGTCGCGCATCCCCTTGGCTATTTCCCCTCTCTCCCTCGCCACGCCGACTCCGATCAAATGAGCCCGTTCGGCCCTGGCCTCGGCGTCCCTCACGGCCAGGATTCTAACCGCCTCGGCCTTGTGTGGCATGGCCTCCTTCGTTCGTTTGCTTGCATGTACCTCGTTCATCGATCGCTTGACGTGTTCGTTGGGCAATATCCTGGTTATCAGCGCACGATGGACGAGGAATCCGTATCGATTCATGCCGTCGTTCAACGACTGATGGAACTCGGACGCGATCGAGTCCTGGGCGGAGAAGATGTCGTCCAAATCGAGTCGGGGCATGGTGGATCGTATCATGTCGTGAACGTGAGCCGTGAATTGGCGTGTCGGAGACGCAAGGGAGTAGAATGATTCGAATAGGTGCGTGGGGTTTGTTTGATACTGTATCGAGACATGGACACGGATGAACACTGCACGAGGAAATTAACTTCTTTTCAGGACGCGGTGAAATGATTCGTCATCGACGTTACATACCGTGATCCTTGCTCTTGGTCTCGCAGTCAACATCCAGCTGCTTGATCCTCATGCTGATCCTTCCGGCCTCCCTATGAATGTAGCCACGTCGATGAGCAGAGGAATACCCCGGTGTGTTAGAATTTTGCATATTAGGTCGTGGATTGCAGAGCATTTGCATCCGATTTCGTTTACCTCTCCATCGGCCATTTCACGAAATGCATGCCAGGGAGAAGGAACCTGTCGAATTTCCCGAACCTTTGTATCACGCCGTACTCCGACGCGCGGATGCAAGTGAAACAGCAGCAGACGCCACAGAGGGGAGAGCAAGTTGGAGATGCGAAGCAAAGCATCCGGTAGGGCTGAGCAGGTACAGTTGTGAGAGAATGAATTGATCATGCGCAAAGAAAAATCAGAAATGCTGTCAGGCGGCTTACCAGGGAGACTGCCGCTTGCCAAATTTGGCTCGCGGTGGGTATCGTCGAGTTTGACGATGGAGAAGAAGACGAGAACGATCGTCGAGGGTACGACGTATTCAATTGTCGAGACGATGACGTCGTCGTCGACGAAAGTTGACGCGGGGAATAAGACGACGTATTCGATTTTCGAGACGACGTCGTCGACGACGAAAATTGACGCGAGGAATAATGCGACGGAGGCGAAGAAATCAGAGGCTGAACTCGACGTCCATATTCGAATCGTCTCCCACGGCGATCGCCATCGCGACGATTAGAGGTCGACGTCTCCGCGCAATACCTGGACAATGGCGACGCATCATCCACCGGGGGACTGAGGCTTTCCAGTAGCAGCGGGGTCGTTTCTACCCCTCTTCTCCCATTATTATTATTTATTTCCATCCCGTATCCGGTACTACTACATCCCGCGCGGGCGGCAAAAGATGTCAGCCCCACCCTATTCGCCAAGAATCGAATCGGCAATTACTGCAACCCCAAAGCGACTGAAGCGACCTGGAAAGTGTCTAGAGCAAAATCTCTTTCCCCTCTAGAGAGATATCTGGAGTAGTGTCTTGATCATCTTCTTTCTGACCCAAAGAGAGAAGTCAAGACAGATCAGAGCGCAGAGTTCGGGTGGTCCCTATTCGCGGGCAGAATGACGGGCTTGGGGCGCCGCCGCACTAAGAGGTTTCCTACTACTCTAGGTAATTTGCTGTAAGTAGGGAGCAAGCCCGCACGTCCGCTCGCAATATTCCCAACGCCAGGGTTCGGTTGTCCGAGCTTCTACGAATACCATAATGTGTACAACGAGATACGATATCTTATTTTTTTTACCTCACACACAGAGTGTGTGTACAAGTAGTAAAACGGTAAAAAGTCAACCACGTCAAGCGCCATGATCCCCATCACCGTCAGTCTCGTCAGCCGCACCATCGCAAGGACAAGCGTCGTGCCAAGAGCATTCGCCGCCCAGGTACCCACTCGATCGATGGCCATGCACGATAAACTCGAGAAGAAGGTCAGTGCGCGACACACACGCCCACGATTGGTCCGCGATGGGAATCGCCGAAGGGATATCTTCATATATATATATATATATATATTTCCCCCGCCGAATCCATCGCATATATTGCGATTGAAATTTTTTCGTCGTCTTCCGCGACATGCCTCCATTCTTATGTGCGAAACCCCCCCCCCCCTCCCTTTGTTTTATCCCCTTCCATTTCGACGTATACAGGAAAAGGTCGAGGAGGACAGATACATACGCGCGCGCGAGGCGGAACTCAGGGAGGCCAAGGCGAAGGCCGCCGCGGCCGAGGGGAAGGCGAAGGAGTTGGAGGCGAAGAGCGCCGAACTAGTTGCTAAGAAGACCGCCGCGATGAACGAGGTGGCCGCCCTCTTGGCCAAGACTGGCGACGTCGTGAGCGAGACCGGTCTGGCGAATCTCGTGGACTGGAAGCATTGAACGGGGCTCCTCGTGATGTGAATTGATGCGGCGGGGGGGGGGGGGGATCTTTTTTC
>JALLAZ010000082.1:0-24985 GCA_036939755.1 Stephanodiscus triporus
AGGGCGGAATCCAAGAGACGCATCGCAAAGGATGAGGCGGTAGGGACAGCGAGGTTGGCTCTCTAAATGGAGAGAAAGGTATGTCATCGCCGAAACATTGGTACAGTAGCTACGGATTCCTACCGTAGCTACTGGGACCACAACCCACTTGGAGTCTCAACTAGGCCACCTGTAATGCAGGCATGTGCAGAAAATAAATTATCTATTTTGGGACCGCAGGCGCGCACAAACACATAATTTAGTGTTTGTGAATCTCAAACACGTAATTTAATTTTGGGAATGCTCCAATTACACATAGACCAAGCATGGTGAAATGACAATGGCAGTTATTTCACTAGCAAAATGGTGACGTGTTACATAATATTAAGAGATGCCTTCGTGATTCATACAAAATAAAAAAACCAGTGACGATACCACAAAAGTGACCCCCCTCAAAGTGACGTGAATGAGCCGACGTCCCTTGTTTCAATGCTCATGCCCTAGCGGCATTCTATGCCGATGCCCTTGCGGTATCACTCCCTCGATCAGGACTACACCTCCCTTTCCTCATGCAACTTGTGCCTTGATCATTGCCGGCTATGCCCTCCTCCATGCATTGGTTGATGTCAACGACAACAACAACACCATTGTCAAGGCCGCCATCCCAGCTTTTCTCCAAGCCACGTCGAGTTTGGGCGTTGAGACACAAGCTGTATGGGATGGCAGGACCAAGCTGCACGATGATGAGATTGCTATGCCATTGCCGTACAACTTGGCCACCTCCACTGGCAACTGGTGTGAAGCACACAGAGACTCCAAGCCACCGGTGAGGATGCCAAGTGGGGAGCTCTCCTTGAAGAATCCATGCGCATCCGGCATATCGAAGAAGTGCACCATCAAGGTTTCAACACAAGTTGTAAAGCTGTCATTGCCGACTATACCCTCTGCCGTGCATTGGATAAGAGAGAGGATGATCCAATGAACATCTCGTTCGATCCGACCCCTCCTCTCTCCATTCCTGGAACAGCAGCAAGGGATGAGCAATCTCCATGTGAGATGAGTGCAAAAGGCCAACGGCTTCACAAGGAGCTGGAGTCAAGTCTCGATGGCCGCTATTGGGCGGACTTGACTACAGTTGGGAGTTGGAGCGGTATTGAGAGTGGCAGTGATGGAAGCAAAGAGATTGAGGGGGTGGCATCGATTGTGACAAGGAGATGGAGGGCATTGTTGGTCAGAGGGTGGGGATCTGTGGTTGCGAGCGGAAGTACAGTGTGTGTCAAGGTCAAGATGTCAAGATGGAAGGTAGGCCTGCTCAGTCAGGCGTTCTGGATTAATGGTCGCAGGGACTGATCGCAGGGGTCAATCAATTGGACACGGACAATGTTGTCTACGTCAGGCATGGATGTTATGGTCCAACACCAAATCCAGAGATGGCAAACTCTTTAACTATTGCCCTCATGTTCACGTTGCAACGATCAGAGCCTCTATTGAATCACTCGCTATTTGATGGCTTTCTACAAAGCTCGAGTAACCTCGGATTTTGCGGTGATGTCCGACACCTGCTCATCCCTCGTGGATGTAGGTGCGCATCCACTAGAAATTCAATATGTCCCTTCATCCCCATGGAGATGTGCACCTTACTATTATGCTTCTGGCCGGCTTTCTACTGTTTCTATTGAAGATGATGCAACTGGTACGTAATATTTGACTGTGTGTGTGATTCATCATTATTATTGTTACCGTCACTCACACACATATGTTTCATTCACAAAACCACTTGCCTTATTCCACAACATCGAGTAATTGACCGAGACACCACCTTTCATCATCCTTCAAGACCACACACACACACTGGTGCTTCCTCAAGATTTTCGAGATTAGTAGGACTCTAAAATGATAACAAGTAGTCAGGGGGGGGGGGAAGATGTTATTTTATTTAATTCTCTGATCATATCGATCAAGCCTCTCATCATGAATACCAGTTCTTTCCTCTCTTGTCAGTTTTGTTTCAAAACCCTGCCTTATTGTGTTCCATCCCACTCGAGTTGCTAGTGTTACTATGTCATTCGTCCCTGCTCTTTCTACTATCCCTGCCATCGACTCCTTTCAAGGTCCCACCTGCAATGTCTCCGCAAGAATCCATCACCATCGGGTATTTGCGGCATTGGCGGATTCAACGCATTGAAGGCACTAGACTAAATTGAACCAATAGCTACTAAGCACTCCTAGCAGAAGCACTAGTACTGCTATTTTCTGTTTTGGCGTACCATGCGATGCACGATACTGAAATCCATGTGATGTCACGTCCACTTGTAATCCAACGCCACTGTTATCGTCAACGAAATTGGCGATACCACCGTGGCCATCGTATCGTCCGTAACGACGCAGAAGTCACCGGACAAGTCATCATCCGACCCATCATCTTCCAGTTTGAACTTGGATCCAGGAGGGTCCTGGCTGGAGAATCTGGAGAGTGTTTCAAAGGTGAAACCCAGAAGGAACATGAAAATCGTGAGATAAAAGTTAAAGAGAAATCTAGGAGGATATACAGTTGCTCAAGTCCTAAATGATTTCGTGTTATCTTCATCACGCCACTCAACCTTCTGTCAGCCTCTGCCCAACTCACTCTCCATTAGCATTCTCACAACTTCAATCATTACGCATTTCTACGGAAGAATCCGCCCGAAGCTAAATCTCTCAATTCGGTCGCAGACATGGCACCAATGTGCAAATAATTATGACGGCGCCCGGATCGATGTAACGTTGTCAACTACCATGCGAAGTACCCCTTTGCTGTACCACACGATCGTGCAATGGAGAAAGTCTAATGGTTGCAATGATTTGTTAGTTGAGAAATATAAAAGGTAAATAGCAATGCTTTGGCTCCGCCTCCTACCTCGAGTTTAATGGCAGGAACATTGTCCATTCCGCAGGTAGTGCCGCCACAGGCTCTTGCCAGCTGAGTCTGTTGTACACCTCCCGAGGGCATTCCACATTAACTACCCCACGAGCTGCATTTGGAGCCTCGAGGCCAAGTATTGTGTACAGCATGGCATGCTGATGATTATGTACGCGAAAGAGATTATGTGCGAAATGATGATGTGAATGTTGGGTGTGGATTTGTTATCTGA
Organism: Stephanodiscus triporus; assembly: GCA_036939755.1. Lineage (NCBI taxonomy): Eukaryota > Bacillariophyta > Thalassiosirophyceae > Thalassiosirales > Thalassiosiraceae > Stephanodiscus > Stephanodiscus triporus. The sequence goes on from JALLAZ010000082.1 coordinate 3,111, forward strand.
CCAAAATCTAACTGACCAAAATCACTCTCACCATCATCAAGAAAAACAGTGGAATCAATGCCACGTCGAAGTAACCGTAGGGGACAGAATAGAAATAGACTAAAAAAGAAGACGACGATGAATTCAGTTATCCTTCGTGACATGTAAAATATGTACACAGAGAGTTGACCTCACCGTGATAACAGAAGAAGTACAAAAGCGTCAACCTCGGGAAGAAATGGACCGACAGAGCAGATCGAACGAACACCATTGAGAAGTATTCCCATATCATGGCGAACCCATATATCCAGACGGGCAGTGCTGCTGGAATGCTCTTGGCGTACAGGACTACACTCCAGGCTTAAACAAGAAATGAATTTTGATTGAGTCGATTTGCACTGTTGGCCACGACAAGAAAAATACTAGCTGCGACGTCTCACCTGCTTGACACGCCTCGTACATGACGTAGTACAATACAATTTTGAAACAGTGTGCCCCGACTAGATGTTCCTGAGGATGGACATTCTGATTTGCAATCGCCAATCGAGCGGTTCCGATCCAAGGATAGGATAGTGAAAGGATCCGCTCGTCTGCTCCTGGCAAACCCATTGTTCTGAAGAAAGTGAAAAGCGGAAACATCAGCACAACGCCAGAGGATGTCAATACTCGGACAATGAGGGACGTGACAGAAGTGATTAAAAAGAAGGCCAGAGTAGACATAAATAACACTCCTGAAATTTTTTGGGTTTGAGTAGAGGGCGATGTCTCGGTGAGAAAACGAAGACTACACAAAATATATCGTTTGCACACGTCGGTTACCTCACCTAGTTTTCTTGTTGCCCATTCCATGAAAGAGTTCTGTTCAAATGCCTCGAGCTGTTCCTTGTTCCATCCCCAACTCTCTTGGGTTTGCATGGATTTGACGTAACCTGACGTGAATGATCCGTCTGTATCTCTAATGCCATACATTAACTGATTGATAATAATTGAATCCATGCCATACACTTGAGATAAGAATTCGCCGGCAGCAGTCACAACTGTTAATCTTAAGTTTGATCACATGAAGCGTGAGATTTTAGAAAAAGTGCCGGTGGGACTGGAAAGCATGATACCTAACAGAAACTCACTTTCCATCATCCGAACCAGTGCTAAGGCATCTCTCGGTTAGCGTGACATTCACGAAGGTAATGTTGTGCAGCGAGATAGTCTTCTCATCCAAGTGCAAAAGCGCACCATCTCGAGCAAATCGATAGTGCACGTTTTCCCAATAGGATGGCGAGGATGATGATAGGCTATCGCCTTTCTCGCTATCGTCATTATTGTCTATTTGCTCCCTTGCCCGTCGTTGCAGTCCACGCAATACATGTTGCTGTTGTTGCTGTCCATCACTCACATCACTTGCGTTGTTGCCTTCATCAGAAGTCCGTGCTGCATGTCGCTGTTCCCCTGATGAATATGCCGGACCTTTGTCTTCTTGGTCGTCAGTGCTGCTGTTATTCTCCTCATCGTCGTCGCCACCTTGCAGTAAGGTGTCTGATCCCTCTTTCACGTACTCCACTTTATGCACTCGAGAGCATTTCCCGGTACACCCACCACCATACAATACTTTGATTTGTAGTATTTCATCCTTCCCAAGCAAGGGGGCGGATGCGGAATAGGGCGGATTATTACCACTACTACTGCTACCTGTCATGACTCGAATACTACTCTCAGCCATAGCTCGCGGAAGGTAGTAGTAGTCGTCTTCAACCTCAACAACACTATTGCCAACAGACGACTGGGGAAGTTGATCATCGTAATAATATCCGTCGTGATGCCATTTTCTTTGTTCTTCATTGGAAAGCCGTCTTTTATCAGAAGAGCCTGCTGTATCATCCTCTTCCTCGAAGTATTTGCTGCGGTCTTCAATTGGTCGGTCGTACAATGCATACGAAATGCAATTGACAAGCGCGGGCATGTCGGTGGTCGAAGTTGTTTTTCTTTTTCTTGAGTTTGCAGTCACTGTTGCCTTTGCTGTAAACACCTCAACATTGGCATCCCAATCATTGTCCGATTTCAAGTCATCAAAATAAATACTTTCGTCCACGATCACTCGTTTTTCTTGCCGAGCCATATTTGATGCTATCACCACCGAGTCATCATCAACCGTCAGCTGCCGTAACCGCTGATGCATCTGCCTCTGTTGCTGACGCAGTCCATAGTCACCACCACGAAAGGCATATGGTCCGACATATGTGACGTGCAAAGCTACCAGAACAAAGATGTGCATGATTGCAATCATTAACGATAGTCGCATGGCTCCATAAAGATTGAGCTGACTGCACCCGCCTCCCCCCAGGTCGTTGTCATGGTGGTGACTGCTGTTGTTGCTGCCACGGCGTCGGTCGTTATCGCTATAGTCATTGGAACTACTGCTTGTATTATCGTCGTCACTGTCGGTATCCTCGCTGGAGGAAGACGAGCCACGGTGGTCCGAGTCATCGTTATTAATGCCGTCACTGTTGCTGCCGCCGCTTCCCCCGCTAGTTGGGGTTGTGTTGGAGGCGATGTTGTTCGATGATGATGTTGATGACACACCACGTTCACCAACGCGAGGACTCGTAAATTGTTGCTGAAGGAGCGAACTATTATGATTGGGGATCATAGTGGCGTGCAAATGGGGGGTGGATGGGGGATTACCGGCGGTAGACGCACCGTCGTTATTACCAAGACCACGACCACCACTGCGTCTAGTGGGCGATCGTCTGCGTAGGCCTTCGCTGGAAGATGGCGATGGACTTCTATGATGATTTGCATCGTCGGCATTGGTTGTATCCAACGAAGAAGTGCGGAGTCGCCCCCCTTCCACATCATTATTATCGACTGTGGAGTAATATGATGGCGACACCAAATCTCTGTTGTCGGAAGAATCATCGCGATGATTACTACGGCTACCTCTGGGCGACATCGATAGCGAATGATGATGGCGATACAGTATTGAGTACTGCTGCTGATGCTGCTGCGTTGTTGCTCTTGCTGATGGTGACGTGGCCACGCTATCGTACAAACCACCGCCACGGCTCCTACTCCTAGAACTGCCACCGAGCATCGCCAAACCACTGCTAATCGACCAAAGCAGTCGCGCTGCTGCAACGAAATATGAACCAATATTAGAGTCTGAATCTTCTGATGACGACATGGGAGAATGATGGTAGTGATGGTAGTGATGAACCCGATGATTTGCGATAATCTGGTCAATATTCCGTGCCATCCAAATGGGCAATAGGAACGGCAGGTGCTGATGTTGACGCCGTCGTTGCAGATACTGCAGTGTCGTCATTGATGGCATATTTGTGGAGAATTGAAGTCCTTGACGCCCAGCAAGAGTTGTCCCATCTATTCGGCCTCTCCTTCTTCCCCCCCTCCCCGTCCGTTCGAGATAGTTGTTGTCGTCATGATCATGATCACCATCGTCGTAATCTGGACTTCGATCACTATTACGCCCTTCTACTTCGTCCTCGTTTGAATCATCATCACCGTCCGCGAAAGCTGCGGAATCAGGCAAAGCGGCAGAAGAAGAAACAGACGCCGCTTCCTCCATACGATGATTGCGTAATCCGCGACGACGACTGCGAGGGTCATTTGTCATCGTCGATAATAATGACGATACGGACGACGCGGCGGCGGCCAACGAAGAGGACGAGGCCGTCGTTGTCGCAAGGAGCAACGGAGAAGGGGAAGAATTCAAGTCTTCCATGATTCTTTCATAGAAAAACGACGACAGTCATATTACTCCCACGTGAGCAAACTTAGACAAAAAATCGGCAGTCGGATTAGAGGGCAGATCTCATGTCTCACCTTTCATACACGCGATAAAGGGCGCGGTCGTACTCCATGGTTAATTGGTGCTGTTATTTAGGCATACTCCATTGACTCTTACTTCCTGCTTCAATTTCTGCTCTTTTGCCGCGGCTTGACCTGCTGTAAAAATATCCAGAGTTTTATCCAATTTTCGCCAAGCGATAAAGTCTACATACGATACGGAGAAAATTCGACGACAATCTAATTTACCTCTACTTACTCTACTCTATCGTACTGTTTAAGTAGGTAGTTAGAAGAACTGGCCTAAACGGAAAGGAAAAAAGCGATTTGTCATGCTAAAAAATCAAACGCCCCGCAGCCCAGTGATGATTCTGCGATAAACGCGCCCATCCCAGCCCCATCCCACCTCGGTCGTACAAACGGAACCAAACCGCGAGTTGATGTGTCGACACAATGCCAGACTTCTCTCCACAATCATCTCGAAATGACGGCACGGAGATCCAGCCTGAATCATCGACTCGTTCATGAGAATGATTCCTCATCCTCTAGCGGCGGTTTCGCCTGCGTCTGTCCGAAGGAAGTCATTCACCGGTATCTCTTTGCTCCGCCCGCTGTCGCGCAGGATGAGATATTTCGGAAGCAAGCGACGGCGAGTCATTATTCTCGACATGTTGTGATATACCAACGGTCCTGTACCAGTCACGACTCGCAAAGGTCGTCCGGCATGCGCAACGGGCTGGTCAGGCGCACTGGTAACGATGCATACTGCGGACTTTCTGCGGAAATTGCCCAAGAAATTGCCAGTCGACGTCCAACGAAGAAACGCTCCACAAATCCGAGAAAAAATATTTTGCAATGAGGGAAATGGTATTACGGTGCTTCGTGTGCCACAAAGATTGAAAATCCCGAAGTTGCCAAAAGGTGTAAGAAACAATGCACATATAAGACAAGTGGCGCCCACAACGGAAGCAGGTTAATAGACAGAGCGAAATTCTGATTACCCTGCGCGGGGAATCATGACACGGTGGCGAATCTCGAGGTTGTCAAAACGTTTGCATAGAAAAGAGAAACAGTGATTCGTTCGCAGATATAACTCTAGCTTAAATAATAATGCGAACTGACAATTACCAGGTCCATCCATCATTTACCTCCGTAGCAGCACTCATCTCTTCGTTGTGTAAGTAAGAAACTCGATATCATCGCATTTCTCCAGAACAACATCGTTCGTCGAAAAAATGAGACCGAAATCTCTCGTATAGTTCAGTAGGAGTACCTATCGTTCCCACCTCCGCTAATGCCCTTCGAAATGGCGGCCGCGGAGGCGATGTCCATGGAGGTATTCCATCCCAGAATGTACGGGATGGAAGTTTGACAAATGGATTTGAACACCTCGAATTCGCCCGCCTGGATCGTGACTTCCAACGGGGTCGTCTGCGGATGACCAACATCGCATCGACGAGGAGGGGGTGATAAGGGAAGACGGTGATCATATTATTCGAATTAGCGCGTCTAGGGTGTCACCACAACAAACGCACGCGTGGAAAATAGAGGAGGAAACAAAAACGAATGTGCACGAATGGCGCCCCATGAGCGCAATGTACGTAGTGCCCACTCACCGGCATGCCCTCGACGCCCGGGGGGGCCTGACCCGCCACGCCCCCCTTCATGTAATCCACCCTGAACCTCAACGTCGCGCCCTCCCCCGGATCGATCGTGAGGACCTTCTCGATCGCGTCCCCCCCCACCTGCCTCGCGCCCGTCGTCGCTCCCTCGCCCCCGCCCTCGCCCCCGACGTCGCCGTCGACCCCGCCGTAGGTGGGATGGCACAGCTCGACGGCGTTCCCGGGGAGCTGCCCGACGAGCAGGCCCACCTCCTCGGCGGTGAGGCTGAACAACGTCTTTTCCATCCACGCGTATCCCGACCCGGTGTTGTTCCGGGGCACGAATTCCAGAACGAGCTTCCCCCGACGTTCGACGCTGACGCCGTCGGTGCCGGCCCTCTTGAACGTCGGCAGGACCGCGCGCACGGACATGGCGGAGTCCGGGCCGAAGATCGTGTACTGGGGGAAGGCGCGACGCGGCATCATGCCGCCGCTGGAGAGGGAGCGGCGAGATACGACGACGACGGAGGAGGCGGCGGCGCCGTCGACGCGGCCGTCGGCGGGAGAGGAGGAGGAGGAGGAGGACGACGACCAGGGGGCGGCATGCGCGACGACGCGACGTCTCGGCGATGCCGGGCCGCCTTGCGACGAATTGTACGATGCGGCCGAGGAGACGCGGGGGAAGGTCGACGAGGGTCGGGATGAGGATGCCGATGCCGCCGCCCGGCGGGCCAGGGTTGACAGATTCCTGGTAGAGGCTACCGTGGACGAAAACATCATGGTGACTCTTATCTACTGCTCGTGACCAAGTGACAAAAATTCCCTGTTGGCACAGATCGGGCGGGAAGGGAGGTCTGGCCCCGCCCGGCTTTCTCTCCGACAAAAAAAAATAACGTGCGTTGTTGTGTTGACACCACCCCCCCCTTCCTTCCTCTTTCCTCCCTCCTTGCCTTGGGGACCGACCCCGCACCCGACCCATCGATCATCGAGGAGTACCCCGCCCATCAACTTTCCAATTGCTGGGTCAGGTCCGGATGTCACTCCTTGCTCTTGCCTTGCCGCCCCAATCGCCGCACCTCCTCCTCTCCCCCCACCCACCGGGCGTCTGTCGCAGGCGAGTAGAGCAATGATGGAGGAGGATCCGCCGCCGTCCCTCGGCCGCGTCGTCCGAGTACACCTCGCCTGCCGCGCCGCCCTGCCCGTCGGCACGACCCTGCGCGTGACCGGGACCCGTCTCTGGGACCCGACGGAGTGGCGTCGCGGCTCGTCCCCCGACGACGACGACGACGACGTCGTCGTCGACCGCCGAGCCCCCCCCGCGCAGGAACGACGGACGGTCGGCGGGACGCCGGGCGGAGGGGACGGCGACGGCGACCGCCGCCCGGCGACGAACGCGGGCATTCGCGACCCCCGATCGCATTGGCACTGCGCGTCGTCGAGCGTCGAGATGACGACGTGTCCGGATACCTACCCCCTGTGGAGGACGAGGCGGCCGGTGGTCCTGGTGGCGTCGTCGTCTCCGTCGACGTCCGACGGCGGCGGCGTCGTCCTCCGCCATCGGTATCGCTACCTGGCGACGACGCCCGGGGCCGAGGCTTATGACCGCCCGATCGATTCCCCCGGCGACGGAGTGGACGACGTCCGCGGCATGCTCCGAGCGACGAGGATCTCGTCCGGGAATCTCGACACCTCCTCCTCCGGATATCTGACCTCCGATTCTTCCGGCGCGTTCGAGGAGACGGCCCGCGCCGCCGCCTCCGCCGCCGAAGACGACTTCCCCGCGACGCTGTGGGAGAATCCCTTCCCACGCGTTTCCTCGGGGGGGGGAGACGACGCGACGATCGCGACGACGGCGTCGTCGACGGGCGTCAGCGTTCGCCCCGCCGGACGCGGACGCGGCGGCGGAGTCGTCGTCGTCGTGCCGTCGGACCGCGACCTGGCGAACCTCCCCTATCGCACGCTCGACGTCGACGTCGCCGCCGCGTCGGTCGTTGGACCGTCGACACCCCGACGATCGAGCGAACGGATGGACGAGGGCCTACCCCCACCGTCGTCGTCGTCGTCGTCGTCCGTCGCTCCTCCCGCGTTCACCGAAGACGGCGTGCTCATCGACAATTGGAACGACCCCGACGACGTCACTTTCCGACCGTACCGCGAGCTTGAGGGGCTCGGGATCGGGCGACGCGGCGCTGGTTGCGGGGAGGAGGAAGGAGAAGGAGGCGACGCCGTCATGGAGATTCCTTCCCCGACGTCGGAGGAGGACGGAGACGCGACCATGGCCGCGGCGGTCGATGCGGAGAAGCCGGGACGAGGTCGACGCATCTTCATAGTGTGTTACCACCTGCCCGTGGTCGTATCGAAGGACCCAGCCACTGGAGATTGGCGGGCATCCTGGGCGGAATCCCTCCTCTCAAGGACGGAGGACAGCTCCTTCGTCACGGCGTACAATCCCCACTGGGTCGGGACCGTCACGACCAACTCGACGATCGTCGACGACGACGACAGGATGGCGCTGCAGTCCGTCCTGTCGGCCATGGACTGCACGGCGCTGTTTTTCGACGACGACGTGCGCGACGCACACTACATGGGCTTCTGCAAGCAGGTTCTATGGCAGGCATTCCATCACGTCGACCTCCTCGACGTGCGCGACCCCGCCTTCTCGATGGACTTGGATTCCACGACCACGAAGCTACGACCGGACGGGACGTTGCGCGACGTCCGCAGCTCGTGGGATCAGCGCCTGTTCGGACATTGGTACGAGGCGTTCAGGATCGTGAACGGCACGTTCGCGAGGGAGGTGGCAGGGATGGTCCGCCCGGACGACATCGTCTGGGTCCACGATTACCACCTGTCCCTCATGCCTCGACTGCTGTGCGACGAGGAAAGGGAGGCCAAGGCAAGACGCCCGACGAAGAAGATATTTTTCCTGCATGTTCCCTTCCCCCCCAGCATGATTTTCAAGGAAATGGAGTGCGGTCCAGACATATTGGAAGGGATGCTGAATGCCGACGTCGTCGGTTTTCACGGCTTCACGGACGCGAGGCACTTCCTCAGCAGCGCCAAGCGCATCCTCGGCGTGGCCCACGAGAGCTTAGAGGGGGGCCTGATCGGGATCAAGTACAAGAAGAGGATAGTGGCTGTGACAATGAGCAGTGTCTCCATTGAGCCCCCGTTGGTTAGCGGTGAGATCTGCATTTCTCTCTTTTGGTGTTTGTCCGGACTTGTATTCGTGTCGCGTGCTCAATTGACATCTGTTCTGATCTTTCACACGTTTCTTCAAAAAGCGGCGATGCAACTCCAAACAACGATCGACGGCGAAGCCGCGCTGCGAAAAAAGCATGCTGGCAGAATCATCATTGCTGGACTTGATTTTGCACAGTATTTGTCCGGAGTCGGACCGAAGCTGTCCGCCTACGAAAGGCTCCTTCGCGACTCACCCACGTGGAGAACGAAGCTCGTGCTGGTCCAACGATGCTTGATCCCGGGAGCCCGCTTGTTGGACGAGTCAAAGTCCCTTCACGAGATCAGGTCGATGGTGGGATCGATCAAATCGATGTATGGCGATGCGGTCATTGATTATGAAGAGGTGTTCGGCAGCACTTTGCCTTTGGATCAACGTTTGGCTCTATGGAGGGCGGCCGATTGTCTTCTGAACACTGAGGTTCGCGGTGGATTGAATCTGTGGCCGCTGGAGTATGTCTACGCCCAAAAAGGACTAGAAGTGCCCGGCATTGTGATTGCATCGGAGTTTTCGGCGGTATTTTCAATCCTCAATGGAGCTCTTCGGATCAGTCCCTATGACATGAAAAACACCTTAGCAACTATCGATAAAGCCCTGACGATGAGCAAGGATGAAAGAGGCGGGAGGCACTTTCGCGACATCGAGTTCGTCTCATCCTCATCGTCTGCTCAATGGATCAAAAACATCTTGCGAGATGTTCATATTAATGACGAAAAAGATGATGTTTCCAAAGTGAAGCTACTATCATCAGAGATCCGAAATGTGGCGCAATTTTTGGAGAACGAGCGCGATGAACAATATTCCAATCTCGACCCTAAGTCAGTCATCTCCGCGTACAAGTTGTCTTCGAGGAGGGTCATCATCTTGGACTTCAACGGAACTATAGTCATAAAGGAGGATGTCGGGACCATTTTGAAGCGAGACGTCTTTGGTTCCACTGGGGATGCTCCGCCTCATGCCGTGTGCCAGTCGTTGGCAAAGCTATGCGCAGATCCGCAGAACACCGTCTTCGTTGTTAGTAAGTAACATGATTGTGATGGCACCAGCTGTCGTCTCCTTGTCTATGTCTCTAATAATTATGTTTTTGTTGCCATCATTCAGGCGGAGACAACAATGAGAACGTGGAAAGGGCAATAGGCATTATTCCGGGTTTGGGTCTGGCGGCAAGCAATGGATCATGCTTCTCACCGCCATCAACTGATGGAGGGCCAAGAACTTGGCTAGCTTTGGATCTTGGTGTGGATTGGGACTCAGTGAAAAGGGTGAGCCATTAAATGTCATGCATGTCCTTTCATTTCTCTAATTTGTTGTATGTGCTGAATCATTGCTTAAACGGACAACGATCCAGGTGGCGCTACCAATCATGTCGAAGTACACAGCAAGAACAAATGGATCTTTCATAAAACTCGCCCATTCTAGCGTCGGCTGGTCGTATTTCTCATGCGACCCCGAATTCGGTAGCCTCAATGCGAAATACCTTGTCATAGAACTCGAGAGAGAATTGGCTGCGTACGATGTCCGTTTTGTCAATCTGAAAGGGATAGTCGAGGTTATTCCAGGAAGACTAAACAAGGGGATCATAGTAAAGAAGATATTGCGAGATGTCGCGGCCAGGGACGGCAATGCAGGGGTCGATTTCATTCTGTGCATGGGCGATGACATATCTGACGAGAAGATGTTTACTGTGAGTCGAATCTTTGGCCTGACACATGTAATTTTGGGGTGTGATACAACCTGCTCACCCTATCATTTCTTGTCCCCTAAACATACTGCGTTAAGTCTGTATTTTCCTTCGTTTCCGAAATGGATGAAGACTATGTCAACGTGGATCCATCGCCGCCAGTGGTGCAGATGACCGCGGGCGCATTGCCGCCATCACCCTCGTTCCTTGTCGAATCTCCGAGTGTACGATGTAAAAATACAAATTCACCCATGTTTGCTTTCACCGTCGCTGTAGGAAAGAAACCAAGTCACGCCTCACAGTATGTCGACGGAGCAGAAGACGTGGCAGATTTGCTCGTGAAGATGGCAGCAGGGTCCGTCGACGTATTTTACGACAGAAAAAGGGAGAGGGAGAGACAGCTCATGCAGTTTAGCTAGCTGGAGAAATTCAATGCCTGAATTTCACAATGATCATTCATAACTAGTCTTTATCATCCCGTGTAGCATCCCTTGCCGCCTGACGTTTCGTCAGTGCCTCAATCATTCGTATCATATCATCTCCCATCGTTTCTAATTCGTTCTGACATTCTTCGTAAATGAAGTCACCGCTGTAATCCGCTGAGGACGGCCAGTCGACCACGCTCTCGAATCCGTACTTCGTTTTCAGTTCGGTGAACGCATCGCTCCCGCTTGGTCCAAGGTCCACCACGTCGATCCTATCGTCCTCTATGGCCCTGCGCACCAGATCGCTAACCGAGTGGAACCAGACGTATCGCGTCGCCGCATCATCATCGCAGTAGAACCACTGTCCGCGCATCGTTCGCCCCTTCGCGACCTCGTGCGCGAAGCCAATGACCCTGCCGGTGTCCGAGTCTCTGTACTCTCGTACGCTCCCCGCCATCCGCGTCGTCCCCATGTACCGACTGATCGCCTCGGCGAGAGCGTTTACAAAGGCGTTCGTGGTAGGGCCGTACATGTTGGAGAGCAGTCGCACCTCGTGCTGCACGACGCACCGGAAGTGGGCGTAGCTCGAATGCGGCGCCGCGTGGCCGCCCCTGATGGGCTTGGCGATCACGGTAAAGTTTTGATCCCCTGGAGTCGCCTTTTTCAATGTCCGTTTGCACCCCCGCGGTAAGGTGCGTATCCAATCGTCGACGGAGTTGAAGCTTTTCACGTTCAGTAATGCTGCCAAACAAGATGAGACACGAGGGCATGGCACGCGTAGCGAACATGCATTGATGATGTAGGTATTAAAGGTATGAACTTACAGTGCGGCCGAGTCATCCACCGCCCGCTCCATTGTGCCGCCCCCATCGCGCCTAAGCTCGCCGACTCCCTATCCCTCCGTCCGATGGGATCCCCTATCAGCCTATCTTCCCATTCCAAGTTCTCGCGATCTTCTCCCTCCAAGCCCTCCTTCTTCAGCGCCATCTCCAACAATTTTCCCGGCAGCGAATCCCTCGGCAGGTTGTTCCCGAATGCCGCGGCGATGGCGAGCTCGATGTTGTTGTAATAGTATGCGTACACGTCGTTCTTTTCTGACTCGTCGTATTCGAACGCGCATTTGATCCAAGCGAAGAGCCTCCTGGTGTTGGCCTCGGTCAGGGTGGTGTTGATCGTGACGGCTATGGACTCGGGCGGCGGCTCGTCGGCTAGTCGTAGGGGTCGGAGCGAGCCGGGGCGCGTCGTCGGCGTCGTCGGTGCGAATGAAGGGGCGGCGACGATCGATCCCGAGGGGAGGACGAATCCGCCCGCATGTATTGCGAGGCAGAGTCCGTAGAAGGCGAGTAGCATCGATTCGGAGCTCATCGTGGTGCCCATGGGGTGACCGAACCAAGAAAAGAGGACCACGACGATTTTATTGGGTCCTACGTACGTAGTATTAGTTAGGAACGCTCCCCCCATTTTCTCCCCCCCTTATATCCGTTATCTCTCTCTTGATAATACTTTAGTTAGAACAATATGAATATCCTCCGTCTAGCGTGCGTGGCTGCTGGCTTTCGTTGGTGACGAAAGGGCTGAGTCATGTGGCAGTTGGCCCTTCCGCCAAAAATTATCAGGCTGCTTCTTGAATTCGAAAAAGAAAAAATATGCGTTGAATTTTCTCCTAGATAAGTACACCATACGTCGGTCCTCCAAAAAATACAACCACACAAAAAAAAATACGAGAGTGTCGTACGATATCGTATGTAGAGTAGATACTTACTTTCAAATTACCTAGAGTATCTAGTACCATACGATAGAGTCTATTATGGTGTATTATTATTTTATGATGCAGTTCAAACTTGCGCTGTGCGCACATCTCCGTCATGCGGAAAAAACGAAAGCAGAGTAAGGGCATATCTAGTGATTTTTTTTTCACACAATGCAAATGCGATCAGGAATAACGACAAAATAAAATGGCACTATCCACCGGCGATGGTGGCAGTGGGCGAAGAAGAATTGACGACGTCCGGCAATTGCTGGGGGAGCGTCGACGGCAGTCTTTGCAGCAGCAGGAGCAGCAGCAGGAGCAGCAGCAGCAGCAGCAGGAGCAGCAGCAGGAGCAGCAGAGGCAGAGGCAGCACCAATATGAGTATGACGTTGATGAGATGGTGGTTCAAATGAATCATCAGCTGGATGAATATCACAGCGACGCCAATACAATGGCATCATCGACAATCAGTGGTGGCGGCGGAAGCGGAGGGGGTGGATTTGGATGTGGAGGCGCCCCCGCCTCTTCTACGACGACGAAGTCTCCGGCTACCTATACGCGCTCGGCGCAGAGTAGCAGATTGTCGACCACCCGGAAGAATATGATGCAACGGAGGATCGAAATGAGAAGGAAGAATGAGGAGCGGCAGCAGCAAGAGAAAATGACGCCGCGGCAACAACAGCTGCTGCAGCAGTCGCAATCGGATGCTCCACATTCACGCCAGCCACAGCAAAGTAGTAGTAATAATCCGAGTGACGACGGTGCCAGAAATGTGAATTATTATTCGCGACCTGTTTCGCATCAACCCTATCAGTCGCAGCAGCAAAATTACTATCAGGGCCAAGGTGTTCAGCAGCATCACCCTGATTGGCGAGATTACCCCAATAATTCCGACTTATGCCAGGAAAGGGTGCAGCTGCAACAGCAGGATCCTTCATCGCAGGAGAGGCAACCACAACTGGAGAATCATCAATATCAATCGCAGAACTCCCAAAATTCACATCACCATCCGCATCGGGCACAATTGCAACAATTACCAAAGACACAACAGTCGCAATCGCAACATCAATATTCCAGAGAACAAGCCGCACAACTGGTCTTACTTTCTCCACCCATGGTGCAACGGACAGGAGAATCTCGAAATAATGAGCAAGCAATTCATCAGTATTACATCATGAAGGGGGGGGATTTACCAATGGAGGAGGATATACGGGATGGACATGCTCAATATTCCTTTGATAGTGATTTTCCTGGGGAGACCAATCACTACCAGGTCTACAACCAGAATGAGCTGGAGCGATCGGGCATCATTCGTGATAGTCGTGCACCTGCGCAGCTGCAGCAGCAGCAGCAACAACAACAACCACCACCAGCAGCATCAGCAACAGTCAATCGATTGAAACATTATGAAGCACCGTCCGATGAATGGCATAACAAAAATTCTCCGCCAAGTGGATGGCATGGATATAATACTTCAAGTGAAGGCACTGGATTCGATAGTGCAGCTATGAATGAGCAGCTACGACTGTTAGGAAGAAATCAAGATCAACAGCAGCAACAGCAACCGACGACGTCGCAATACCATCTGCAGTCACAGCAATACCCATGGTCACAATCGCAGGCGAAGCAAAGACAGCCGCAGCAACAACATTCTGGAAAGGATGCACGCCATGATACGGAATCTCAGCATCAGAGACAGACGAATGCTGTTGGGCATCAAGATCCATCCATGCGGGGAGTTAGTGCCACAAGACCCAGTGAATATACCGATCACAACTATGAGCCCGATGAGATGCATCAACAGAAGCCGTCGCTGTTACAGTCACATCATACTCAGGATTATCAGCAGCTGCATGATCAGAACCAATATCACAGTCAGAATCAACCAAATTGGAAACATATCAGTCAATTGTATCACGATGGCAATCGACAGCGATTTTACAAGCTCCAGTTGACATCGCGGCAGCAATACCAAGAACGACAGAAACAACAAGTAGATAGTCAATATCAGGGGCATCACGAGCAACAACATTCAACCCTGCAACAACGCGAGCAACAGGAGCCATCACCTATATCAACTCTCTCGCCTATAGATCATTTGGGTAATCGTACCGATCATATCCAACGAAAGAATAAGTTCTTGCCGTCTATGACGTCAAAATCGTTATCATCGTCACAATCAACGCGAAATAAAGGTCATCATTATTTGACAGTCGCATCAAATAATGACAGTCATTCACTTGATGAAGAAATAGGTCCAGTTTCGGAACAAGCACGTACATTTGATAATGCAGCAGGGCTAGCTGGTGAGATACAAGGTCAAGTGTCGCGGGGGCGCAGCCGCCAGCCGGTCCTACACCAACAGCAACAGCAAGAAGAGGACACTGTCAGTGTTGCATCGATACGCAAGGGATGGGTAGAAAAAACCAATATTCTAAAGGAACAGCAGGAACGACAAGCCCAGCGACAAGCCCAGCAACGCCGACGGGAGCAAAGAAAGAGCATCGAGGATCGATGGATGAATAATCGACGGAAAGATACAGTCAAGAGTGTGCCCCCTCCCGAAAAACGCGGTTATAAAGCGCAACATCATGAGTTAGAGTCTCAAGGATATCAATCGGAGGGGGAGCGGCGAAATAATTCTCGATCAGAGAGATATGATGGGGGGTATCAATCGCAAGATCCCGATGCGATCACGCCGAAGGATGCACGACGTCGTTTGTGGGACGAGCATGAACGTCTACGCGCGGTATTACCAAAACACGAAAAATTTGAATGCAATAATGTGAGGGGTCGATGGCCGGAGCACAAGATAAAATCTGCGCAATCAAATAATGGTCTGTCGCCGCCTTCGCAATTTACTGGTGGCTTAGCCTCACCGGGAAATAATTCAGGTTCGTCTCTGGAAGCAGAAGGTCGATTCAAGTCAAAGTTTGTCCATGCCGCAGCATTGGCGGCACAGCAGCGACTTGCGAATATCGACAGCGGCGATAGGCAGCGCCCGCATTATTCGCAACAGTCACAATGGCAGTCACAACAGCAGCATCAACAGCAGCTTCAACCATTCGGTGAGAGTCAGCATCAACATCAGTTGACCGGCCAACAGCATCAGCAGCAGCATAAATATACTACCACCAACACGAATTATTCTCAAAAAGGCATCGCGGTATCATCACACTACACCGATTCCACTGCTGAGATAACAGCAGATATTACGACCATACCAGAGGGAAGCAACGGTTCATCTTCAAACCGTGGTACTCTACAGAACAATTCATCAAGGATGTCAAGCAATTTAGTCGCTCGTACAGTCACGCCATCACCTCCAAAGCATTATTCCAGGACGCATAATCATGACAGTTCCTCGGCAATGCCGCCCATCGATGAGCAGGGTGTCACTCCTTCTCTAAAAATTCAAACGGATACGACGTCGGTGGCGGATTTAATCGCACGGATCAACGCGGTGAGTAGGTCAAATCCTGAGGAAGCTTTGGCTGCGATTGATTCCATCATCAAGAAGGAGGGTGGTGGCTATAGTCATGTTCATCGCAACGTCGGAGGTCGTCGCAGTGGCGTTGGCGGACCCGCCATCATAGCCCATCCGGAGATTTTGCGAAATGGACCTTATGATCATCACGTCGTCGAAGGTTATCGCAATTGCGTCGGTACACCCGCCATCATGGCTCATCAAGGGATATCTCGAAGTGGACCTGCCTCGGTCGTTGCCCCCGCGCCGTCAAAGATCGCAAAAGACAATAGCCTCTTGGGGCAACGTCTTCGCTTTAGCAATGAATTCCTTCAAGACGTTGTCGCGGGGCGGGGTAACGAAGATTATAGGGACCAGGACGATGATGATGACAGTTTATTGTCGTCCGATGACTCCACCGTATCCTCTATGACCAACCCGACATATCAGTCGATTCCGGCTCAGAAAGTTGCTCAAAACAAGGCGACACGATCAACAGTCTCCCCCATGACAGACCCGACTTATCAATCCATTCGACCCAAGCCAAGGAAGGCGTTACCACCAACTGCGTCCCAGGAGTCTATCAATTCCATTGACGATCACAGCTTCATCCAAAAGAGTTCCCTTAATCAGCAGCTTGAAAATTTCCCCCCGATTAAGTCACAAAAATCGTGGAATACTCTCAAAAAGGAATATACTGTTTTGAAATCATCACCTCCGATTCATACATTCTCTACCGACGAAATGAATGCTTTGAACAACTTCAGCCCCAATATTGAACCTCACGATGACGATATCAGGCAACAACTGCGGCAGCCAATACAAAAGCAATCTCCGATAAATTCGATATCAACGAGTGCGTGGGTTCCAATACCGCAGCAGAGAGACGTATTCGGAAAAACCAGAAGCTGGGATGAGGAAAAGAAGCTACGGCCCTTCACACGCACTACCCCCTCAGCGCCGAACAACTCCAGGGACAACCATAAAAGAACTAGTACAGAACAACCGGCACACCCACAAAAGGGAAAAACACAAAGCAGGGACAAGTTTCCAACGCAAGATTCGGCTCCGGGAGACAACATGAACACCGATCCGAGGACGGTCGACTTTCCCGAAATCATGACGGTTGTTTCGCACGCATTCGCCGACGTGGACATCAACCTCGAGGCGGCGAAAACGACGACGAAAGACACTTCCATGAGTCTCAAGCAGTTACGTCCCATTCAATCCTATAAATCGAAGGGAGATACCGTCGAAAATCCCCTGCCCCGTCATCGTCAGCTTCCCTCATCAGCCGAGTGTTCTACGTCGCTCCATGAGACAATATCAGAAGCATTTTCTGACGTTGACATCAGCTTTGAACAAGACATGACCGTCAGTGAGCGTCGTAAGCAATTGGAATACCTGTCTGCATCTTGGCTGGAGGATAAAAATTCCCGTACGCATGAGAGAAGCAAGGGAAAATCAGAGACTTTTGCTGGCTCTTCTCAGGTCAGAGAAAGCCTGCACAAGACTAATGCTACCGCCACCAACCAGAAGAAGAAAGTGGAGCCAACGATACGTTTGAAGGGAAACAAAAATCTTGCACAAAAATTTGCGCGTCTTGTAAATGCCTTTGAATAATTTTGCGACTATTTGACTGTTGTTGGAAAAGCTGTGGCTGAGCTTCACATAACACTCAGTGGGAGTCTACACTTTACTAATCATAGAATACATTCTGTAAAGTCCATATTGTATTCAATTTTATCGCATGGTCAAAAGGCGCAGCCAGAGCATGATGCTCTAAACGTTTCCAATGCTTACATATGGCATGACTATCACCCTCACTTCATTAAGTCGTAAATTCGTGACCTTTCTCCCCATGTTGTGCGATCAAGCTGACAAGAATGAACACAGCGTCTCCTCGGCAACATTTTTCACGCCCATTCAACCCTCAACCCCGAAATCATAAAATGCCTTTGCAACCTCTGAGCAATTTCCAGCTTGACACTATTCAGCGACGCGGCCGCTCCCTCCATCTTCAATGTAATCGTCGGTTGGAGTCCGCCCTCCCCGGTAATGCTCTTCACGTCGATCGTGCCCCCCGCCACCTGCAGAAACGGTCGGACCGAATCTAACACCACGTTGATCTGCTCATCGTTCAAGTCCGGGGTATCTGGCAGGGATTGGACGACCTCTTGGATTTCGGGGATCCTCTCCCTCAGCTTTCGCTCGAGGCCCATTTTCATCGTTTGGGTGGAGCTGGGACATGTTCCGCACGCACCCTTTCATGATCGGATGGAGAGTCGAGAAATAACACGAGCAGTGAGGGAAGATTATAACACACACACCGAGACTATGCAACAAATCCATACAGGGACGACGGATGTTGCATTCACTCGCAATATCAATAAATAGTCGCACCTGCAACTCCAGCCTAACGACGGGTCCGTCTATCTCGCTGATTGCGACATTCCCCCCATCCTGTAAAAGATAGGGACGCATTTCCTCCAATACCATATCGACATTTTCCCAAGTGAGTTCGAGAGGTTCGTCATTCGAGGGGAGGGGCGTGTAGGTCGCGGTGGCGGTGGCGGCGGCGTCCTCGGACGAATCGAACGGGGAAACGATGGTCATGCCCAGCGGCGGGTCGCGACATCTCGTGCGGCGCTGGTTTTTTCCGGTCGAGGAGACGAATTGGATATTGGCGCCATTGTGGGTGAATGATCGGACTGAAACCAATATATTCAGAGTGTGCAGCAAAGCGGCGAATGCAGGGAGTTTCATTGCTTGGGGACAGTTTTATTGCATGTATTGAGCTGCTGATTAGAGTAATTAATTGACTACTTCCAGGGCAGGCGTTAGATAGGCAACGTGGCCTTAATCGGCTGTGGAGAATGTTGGTATTTGGTATTTGTGGTCCATACTACCATACCACCACATAGATACGTATCTGATCTCTTCCTCTAGATAGGCCAAAGACCAGAGCCGCATGCTCTCCTCGCCTCAGCATAAGTCAACTCAAAGAAAAGAGAGAGGGTGAGTGTGAGCAAAAACGACGAGATAGTATTTTTGCAGTCTCTGTACCTACTAGACGGCACCGAGACTCCGAAATCAGCGGAGGAAGGAAGAAGGATAGCTCCTCGCAAGAGATCGATGAAATCTCCAGGGTTCGCATTCGCATTGATGGTAACAGCTACAGGACCTGCCTCCTCGAGGACTTTCCAATATGATGTCCGCATCGCATCATACGTCCAAGCTCAACGCCGTAAATGTAAGCTTGGCCTATTGTCATCGCAACATCCATCGAGCGTTGGGTCTTGGAAGCGATACAGATCTGCAACGATCAACCGCATGACCAAAAATGACGACGACGATGACGACGAGGGTGGCAAAAAACTGCCATCATTCATGGATGCGATGCTGGAGATACCCGATCCAAGATTATTAGCGGGGGATTTGTTATTCATACTGATTATAAACTTCTTGCTCCAGATCGCAAACGAAGTGAGCGATTCGGACTTTTGGATGAACGGGGGGTTCGGCCAGCCCATGACGATGCCGACGTCACTTCTGGCAGTCATTGTCAGGGATTCGAAAATGAGCATAGCCTGGGTTCTTGGTGGGCTTTGGAATCGCAGCTACTCGTCTTCTTCGGTATCGGACGACGAAACAGCCATATTAGTAGCCCTGAAAGTATGGGTTGATTACTGTTCCCTGCGAATACTGCTGGAGCTGGGAGATAGCATATTGTTTACCCACTCCACCATAAGTATGTGGATCATTGCGAGGGAAGTTTGGTACACTGCCATCGTGATGAGTTTTTTTAGATGGGCATATAGCAGATTCAGATGAATGAACTTGGACAGTGCACTTGCCAAAGAGACTGAATAAAAGTAGAAAGTGACATAGAGTTAGGAAAGATACAGGGTATAAAATTACAACATATGTAATTCATCCTGACGACAGATGGGTCTTGCTACTTTGCCGATAGTCATGGCCATATTGCATTGCGGAATGGCCGTCCTATATTACATGCACGACGCATACACAATGATTTGTATAAAATAGCCAGCGAGCAGCATTATTTACCTTAGTGAACGACAGTTGTTCTCTACTTTGTCCTTAATCACTGCAACGTTTCGTCAGCATGTGCTCGAAATCCGATTGTTCATATTTATTTATCGCCATAAACCAACTCAAGGCACGCTGTCTCCGTCTGAAGCGATCCAAGTCTGAAGCGCACTTTGTCCCTTTCCTTCAATCTTCATGTGAATTCGAATGTCCCCTTGCCGTTCTCCCAAAACAAAGGTATTGAAAGGTATCTAAATTCTAAGGAGGTGGAATGGAAGTCCTTTTGAGAAAGACATCATACACCAAGGTAGATCCTGGTTTGATCAGGCACTCCCCGTCTTCCAAGCACACTCCCTTTTCTCCGTAGGCAAGACCTGGCGGAATGATGGCCTGTACTTTTTGACCAACCACCATGCGGGAAACTATATCATCGAGGCCAGGGATAACTGACCCAGAGCCAAGTTTGAACAAAAGTGAGTTGTTTTTCCCTTCAGAGTGTGTAGCGTCGAAGATCTACGAAGACAACCAATCACGTTAATGAGAGTTGACCCTATATCTTTCAAGGAAAACAACTTTCACGAAAAGAACTACTTACTTGGCCACTGGAGAGATATCCGGTGTAATCAATTGCAACAAAGTCTCCTACGAGGGAGAAGCGCGTAAAGTCGTGAAATAATGCACAAAGAAAGAGGTGTGGATGGGCGCAAGACTTTCATACTTCATTGAATAGACTCACCCTTGTATGGAACGACTGGCTTCTTATCAGAAGGTTCTTTGGTGACTGCATATTTGATTCCCGATGGCGTGGTGATTATTTCCTTGGCAGTTGCGGCGTAGGATGGTTCAGACCGTGATAAGATGGATGCTCCTCCAACAACGGTTGCACAAGCGGTGGAAAAGAAGGATCGTCGACTGCCAACATTACCAAACTGGGCAGCCTTTGATTGACTGCCCATCGACAAAGAGAATGCCGCGGCATTGGAGCCGCAGAGGATTAAAAGGCCAAATGAGAGAAATTTCGCCATCGTGAGGAGTGCTTTTCGTGCTGAAGTTTTGTTGGATTCCTCTCACCGGCAGACGACACGTCATCGGTAAGTCCCGCGAAGACAACAACTGATGACTGGATGTCCTCGCGCATTTTATTCTCCTCTTCCCTAAAGATGTGTCATTGGAGAATACATACATACAGAGGAATAGAATACTGTAAAAAAGGTCTCAAACCGCCTTTCGCTGAGGAGGAGAGGAGCAGCCAGCCGCGCGACAGTCATGCGATTCATTGGCAACAACTTCTTTCGATATGATAAGGTGATTTCGGCAGAAAACAAAGCACCACCATGTCTCTTTCCAGCGATTCTTTCCCACATGGTCTCACTCCTGCTCTTGTGGAAAAAGTTCTACGCGCCCTCATAAGGGTGATAAGATTCACGACTTACCCCATAATATTAGCCCTCATCATCAACCACCACCGCGCCTCTTGAGACAGAAGAGAGCAGCCAATACCAGCCAATTGCTAGTAGGTTGGGCCAAGTGGTACATTCACCATTTACCTACGCACCGCACGATTGTCAAGTACTGTTCTTTGCAGGGCTCAACTATCCGACTGCTGGTGATGTTTCGGGTCTTGACCTGGATCATAAATTCGAATCCCCATCATTATCAAAAATGATGGATGTCTGGATAGGCATCTTGCAACTTAACGGTTATGATCATGATGTTGCCCGGTGTTTGCTATATTCATCGGTATTAGTATACTACCTAATACCAATCACCGGGCCAGCTAATTGGGCCACTAGTGATCCCGCCGGCTCAAAAGTGTATTGAATGAAACAGCCCCAATCACCAAGGGGATATTGAAGTGTGTTTTAAAGAGGTTTCCTA